>OZ025251.1:9394102-9457578 GCA_964019135.1 Arenicola marina
ACCCGATCACTCCAGATCAGTGTAAACATTGGGAAATCATCTACCTGTTGTGCGCCTAGTTAACTGAACGTGGCCAGTATTATGGAAAATGACATGTTCAAAGTGTCATCTACCAACATTTCGACACGAAAATGTTAACAGTTCTTTATTTAAGACGCACGAAAGACGAATTGCGACCCACCCCTCGTTTGCCTCGCCGGCCGCGCAGCTTGCCTGGTTCCGCGTCCTATGTCGTAACTAGTATGACAGCCCTCTGCGCGCGGTATCCATTGTTACGCAGGGGGCGAGTCAGGCTGCGCACTGAACAAAAAGCACGTGTTTGCTTGTTTGTCCCCAAAATCCCAGGCCGGAAGTAGAACCCGCGAGAACTGACATGCCCTATAGGGCTATAAAGTCTCGTTCGCCTAGACTTCCGGTTTACTCATTTTGGGGACAAACAAACGAAGCACGTGTTCGGAACGAGTTTAGAATCTCTGCGCACACTGGTATCCTGACTATCTGTGACGTAGGCGTGACGTGTATGTTACGCAAAGAGTGAGACTGGGAACCAGACTACCTGCGCAAGAGCCAGGCGCCGAGGGGTATATTCGGCGACCTACGGAGACACACACACACACACACCCGGGATTAACCCCTCAGATCCAGATTCGGCCCCATAGATTCAGATTTGACATCTCAGATCCAGACATGGCCATTGACCCCTCAGATCCAGATGGACCCCTAAGGTCCCGGAGACACCCATAGATGGACACAACCCAACGCCACACCGCTCTCTTCCCTCTCCGTCCATACACACACACAGATTTGAGCAGTACTCCACCCTGAAAGGCGTCACGGCTTGTTGCTCACGATAAGTGAAGCTGAGTACTTAAATATGTAGCCTCATAGTGTCTCATGGTAAAGTTTTTTTTTTTAAGTAAAAATAATTTTTATCGGCCAAACTTCTAATTTTATTTCGATGGAAATGAGCACAGGGCGAGAACGCCCAGAGGACCATATGTGTATTTTTTTTTTAAAGCGCTAGCTCCAAAACTGTCAATTATTGGCCCCATCTACCAATGGTTAAAAAAAAAAAAAAAAAAATCCTGTGACCTTGACCTTTGACCTTCATACCCCGCTAACGAACTTGACCGAGCCATGTCGGATACCTATCGATGGGTAAAGTTGCAGAAAGAAATTTTGCGTTTTGCGCCCTACAGAGCGCGAAAAGACAGCCAGACAGCTACACAGACACACAGACATGATATATTCTGGAAATCGCACATTTCCGGCATTATAAACCTCCCTTCAATGAATTCCTGTTATCCTGATTCCTGATTATCTAACAACAACAGTTACCTATTATGTAAACTAACAATAAGTGGGTAAGATATAACTTCTGTTATGAAGTGTTGGGGATCAGCTACCACTTCCTTAATGGGTCACTGTTTTCGCGATGATAGTTCAGTGTTTCCTATGGAATTGCAAGATATGATGTCGCCATGAAGGCATTAGTGCTTGCTCCAGAACGAACCTGGGGCTATATTTATCTGGGATAATCGATTGCCCTTGCTTAATAACATCTCGTTGCGGGCCTATATATTTAAGGGGATGCAAGAATATTGGGGTATAAGACTTCAATGATTATGTGGTTGGGACAAGTAAGACGTCCTGTCATATCGCGATAGTGAGAAGGGTCAAGGTAGAGAGGAGCTATGTCTCCGGTAATAACCCCACCCTCCTAATTTTGCGAAGAAAGGCCTGGGATATTTTGCGAAGAAAGCGAAGAAAAACGAAGTGTTTTTTGCGAAGGAAGACCTGCGATCTTTTGCGAAGAAAGGGAAGAAAGACAAAGTTTGTTCGCGAAGGAAGACCTGCGATCTTTCTTATCCTGCACGGGAGGGGCTCGAGCCACCCACTAGTCCGCTTGATTTTATCCACCATCGTCGTGCATAAACTTCGCGTATCGAGGAATGTTGTCCGAATAAAGCGTACTCGAACCTGTAATAGACCGATCCAGGGTGTCAATCATTCACTGACGTCACAGTTGCTTTTATCCAATCATGTGGTGAGAAAAAACCTTTCACGTGCGTTATGTCGGACAAGCAAGTCGGACGAGCAAGTCGGACAAACAAAGCGGCATGTCACTATCTTGTCAATTTCAGAGATGAGTACTTCTCACTTGTACTCACCAACTATGATTGTCAATTTCATACTTACAATTAAGGAAAAAGGACTGAAGCGTGGGCGGGGCTTGGGGTCGGAGTATGGATCGGTCTATTGAACACCTTCTCTTTGAATACCCGTATGTGAGACCCATTTGGCATGAGTTAGAACGTTGGCTCGAGTCCGCATCAGCCTAGATCATATGTAGCCGTTTTACACTGATACCAAACATGTTTGGAATAGATTTGTCCCCACTTAGCCAACTTATTAATCCTTTGACTTTAATTGTTAAACAATATATATATTACTGTGGTACAAATGGTTAAATACGTTTCCAGCTTTTCAGGCTGTGAAAAACTGTATCAAGCTTTTACTATAGGCTCGAGAAGAGTGCGGTAGAAACGAAATTGAATTTTAGTACAGATATGTTTTATAAGAAATGGAGACCATTCTCAGACTGTTTCTCTATGCAATATTAAGCGAATTATGTCATGTTTTGTTTTGTTTTACTGTATCTCTTCGATTTTGGCTCTGTATGATCTATAAGTGCATTATAGTGAATAGAGCGTATTCGGTGCGGGATGTACATGTTATGTATTTTTTACTTCCCCACAGAGATGAGATGTTGTTCTGCCTCCCCAAGTTGCTGGAGTCGGTGCAGAGCCACCTAGCGGCCGAGGCTGAACACGAGGCGGCCGCCACCCTGGCGGCCCGGCTGCAGCAGCAGCAAGACTACCTGACGGAGGCCCTAGCCTCCGGGGGCGAGGGCGAGGGCGAGGGCGGGGGCGGGGGCGAGGGTGGGGGCGAGGGCGGGGGCCAGGACAGAGGAACCCAGGAGGCCGGGGGCCAGGAGGCCGGGGGCCAGGAGGCCGGGGGCCAGGAGGCCGGGGGCCAGGAGGCCGGGGGCCAGGAGGCCGGGGGCGCCGGGGGATCGGTGACCGGAGGGGCTGACGGTGGAGGCCAAGAGGGTGGGGGCCAGGAGGCTGGGGACCTGGAGACTGGGGAGATGGAGGCCCACCAGGCTCATCACCCCGTGTTCGATTTGCCGCACAGGTAGGTGTAGCTCATTGTGTACTCACTGTGTACGCACTGGTTGAGGTGTGTACCCCCGGGGGTATGTGATGTGTACCCCCGGGGGTATGTGATGTGTGCCCCTAGGGTATGTGATGTGTACCCCGGGGGTATGTGATGTGTACCCCGGGGGTATGTGATGTGTACCCCGGGGGTATGTGATGTGTACCCCGGGGGTATGTGATGTGTACACCGGGGGTATGTGATGTGTGCCCCTAGGGTATGTGATGTGTCCCCCCGGGGGTATGTGATGTGTCCCCCGGGGGTATGTGATGTGTACCCCGGGGGTATGTGATGGGTCCTCCGGGGGTATGTGATGTGTGCCCCTAGGGTATGTGATGTGTACACCGGGGGTATGTGATGTGTACCCCGGGGGTATGTGATGTGTCCCCCCGGGGGTATGTGATGTGTACCTCGGGGGTATGTGATGTGTACCCCCTAGGGTATGTGATGTGTACCCCGGGGGTATGTGATGTGTGCCCCTAGGGTATGTGATGTGTACCCCGGGGGTATGTGATGTGTACCCCGGGGGTATGTGATGTGTACCCCGGGGGTATGTGATGTGTACCCCGGGGGTATGTGATGTGTACACCGGGGGTATGTGATGTGTGCCCCTAGGGTATGTGATGTGTCCCCCCGGGGGTATGTGATGTGTCCCCCGGGGGTATGTGATGTGTACCCCGGGGGTATGTGATGTGTACCCCGGGGGTATGTGATGTGTCCCCCGGGGGTATGTGATGTGTCCCCCGGGGGTATGTGATGTGTACCCCGGGGGTATGTGATGTGTACCCCCGGGGGTATGTGATGTGTACCCCGGGGGTATGTGATGTGTACCCCCGGGGGTATGTGATGTGTACCCCCGGGGGTATGTGATGTGTACCCCCGGGGGTATGTGATGTGTACACCGGGGGTATGTGATGTGTACCCCGGGGGTATGTGATGTGTACCCCGGGGGTATGTGATGGGTCCTCCGGGGGTATGTGATGTGTGCCCCTAGGGTATGTGATGTGTACACCGGGGGTATGTGATGTGTACCCCGGGGGTATGTGATGTGTCCCCCCGGGGGTATGTGATGTGTACCTCGGGGGTATGTGATGTGTACCCCCTAGGGTATGTGATGTGTACCCCGGGGGTATGTGATGTGCACCCCGGGGGTATGTGATGTGTACCCCTGGGGGTATGTGATGTGTGCCCCTAGGGTATGTGATGTGTACCTCGGGGGTATGTGATGTGTACCCCCTAGGGTATGTGATGTGTACCCCCGGGGGTATGTGATGTGTCCCCCGGGGGTATGTGATGTGTACCCCGGGGGTATGTGATGTGTACCCCGGGGGTATGTGATGTGTACACCGGGGGTATGTGATGTGTACACCGGGGGTATGTGATGTGTACCCCCGGGGGTATGTGATGTGTACCCCGGGGGCATGTGATGTGTACCCCGGGGTATGTGATGTGTACACCGGGGGTATGTGATGTGTGCCCCTAGGGTATGTGATGTGTCCCCCCGGGGGTATGTGATGTGTCCCCCGGGGGTATGTGATGTGTGCCCCTAGGGTATGTGATGTGTACACCGGGGGTATGTGATGTGTACCCCTGGGGTATGTGATGTGTACCCCGGGGGTATGTGATGTGTACCCCGGGGGTATGTGATGTGTACCCCCGGGGGTATGTGATGTGTACCCCGGGGGTATGTGATGTGTACACCGGGGGTATGTGATGTGTACCCCCGGGGGTATGTGATGTGTACCCCGGGGGTATGTGATGTGTACACCGGGGGTATGTGATGTGTACCCCGGGGGTATGTGATGTGTACCCCGGGGTATGTGATGTGTACCCCCTGGGGTATGTGATGTGTACCCCCGGGGGTATGTGATGTGTACCCCGGGGGTATGTGATGTGTACCCCCTGGGGTATGTGATGTGTACCCCCGGGGGTATGTGATGTGTACCCCGGGGGTATGTGATGTGTACCCCGGGGGTATGTGATGTGTACCCCGGGGTATGTGATGTGTCCCCCGGGGGTATGTGATGTGTACCCCCTAGGGTATGTGATGTGTACCCCGGGGTATGTGATGTGTACCCCGGGGGTATGTGATGTGTACCTCGGGGGTATGTGATGTGTACCCCGGGGGTATGTGATGTGTACCTCGGGGGTATGTGATGTGTACCCCTGGGGTATGTGATGTGTACCTCGGGGGTATGTGATGTGTACCCCGGGGGTATGTGATGTGTACCTCGGGGGTATGTGATGTGTACCCCGGGGGTATGTGATGTGTACCCCGGGGGTATGTGATGTGTACCCCGGGGGTATGTGATGTGTACACCGGGGGTATGTGATGTGTACCCCGGGGGTATGTGATGTGTACCCCGGGGTATGTGATGTGTACCCCCTGGGGTATGTGATGTGTACCCCCGGGGGTATGTGATGTGTACCCCGGGGGTATGTGATGTGTACCCCCTGGGGTATGTGATGTGTACCCCCGGGGGTATGTGATGTGTACCCCGGGGGTATGTGATGTGTACCCCGGGGGTATGTGATGTGTACCCCGGGGTATGTGATGTGTCCCCCGGGGGTATGTGATGTGTACCCCCTAGGGTATGTGATGTGTACCCCGGGGTATGTGATGTGTACCCCGGGGGTATGTGATGTGTACCTCGGGGGTATGTGATGTGTACCCCGGGGGTATGTGATGTGTACCTCGGGGGTATGTGATGTGTACCCCGGGGGTATGTGATGTGTACCTCGGGGGTATGTGATGTGTACCCCGGGGGTATGTGATGTGTACCCCGGGGGTATGTGATGTGTACCCCGGGGGTATGTGATGTGTACCCCGGGGGGTATGTGATGTGTACCCCGGGGGTATGTGATGTGTACCCCGGGGGTATGTGATGTGTACCCCGGGGGTATGTGATGTGTACCCCTGGGGGTATGTGATGTGTACCCCCGGGGGTATGTGATGTGTACCCCTGGGGGTATGTGATGTGTACCCCGGGGGTATGTGATGTGTACCCTCGGGGGTATGTGATGTGTACCCCTGGGGGTATGTGATGTGTACCCCGGGGGTATGTGATGTGTCCCCCGGGGGTATGTGATGTGTACCCCTGGGGGTATGTGATGTGTACCCCGGGGGTATGTGATGTGTACCCCGGGGGTATGTGATGTGTACCCCGGGGGGTATGTGATGTGTACCCCGGGGGTATGTGATGTGTACCCTCGGGGGTATGTGATGTGTACCCCTGGGGGTATGTGATGTGTACCCCGGGGGTATGTGATGTGTCCTCCGGGGGTATGTGATGTGTACCCCCTGGGGTATGTGATGTGTACCCCCGGGGGTATGTGATGTGTACCCCGGGGGTATGTGATGTGTACCCCGGGGGTATGTGATGTGTACCCCGGGGGTATGTGATGTGTACCTCGGGGGTATGTGATGTGTACCCCGGGGGTATGTGATGTGTACCCCCGGGGGTATGTGATGTGTACCCCGGGGGTATGTGATGTGTACACCGGGGTATGTGATGTGTACCCCGGGGTATGTGATGTGTACCCCGGGGGTATGTGATGTGTACCCCGGGGGTATGTGATGTGTCCTCCGGGGGTATGTGATGTGTCCTCCGGGGGTATGTGATGTGTACCCCGGGGTATGTGATGTGTACCCCGGGGTATGTGATGTGTACCCCGGGGTATGTGATGTGTGCCCCTAGGGTATGTGATGTGTACCCCGGGGGTATGTGATGTGTACCCCCGGGGGTATGTGATGTGTACCCCGGGGGTATGTGATGTGTACCCCGGGGGCATGTGATGTGTCCCCCGGGGGTATGTGATGTGTACCCCCGGGGGTATGTGATGTGTACCCCGGGGGTATGTGATGTGTACCCCGGGGGTATGTGATGTGTACCCCGGGGGCATGTGATGTGTACCCCGGGGGTATGTGATGTGTACCCCTGGGGGTATGTGATGTGTCCCCCGGGGGTATGTGATGTGTACCTCGGGGGTATGTGATGTGTACCCCGGGGGTATGTGATGTGTACCCCGGGGGTATGTGATGTGTACCCCGGGGGTATGTGATGTGTACCCCCGGGGGTATGTGATGTGTACCCCCGGGGGTATGTGATGTGTACCCTCGGGGGTATGTGATGTGTACCCCTAGGGTATGTGATGTGTACCCCGGGGGTATGTGATGTGTACCCCGGGGGTATGTGATGTGTACCCTGGGGTATGTGATGTGTACCCCCGGGGGTATGTGATGTGTACCCCGGGGGTATGTGATGTGTACCCCCGGGGGTATGTGATGTGTACCCCCGGGGGTATGTGATGTGTACCCTCGGGGGTATGTGATGTGTACCCCTAGGGTATGTGATGTGTACACCGGGGGTATGTGATGTGTACCCCGGGGGTATGTGATGTGTACCCCTGGGGGTATGTGATGTGTACCCCGGGGGTATGTGATGTGTACCCCGGGGGTATGTGATGTGTACCCCGGGGTATGTGATGTGTACCCCGGGGGTATGTGATGTGTACCCCGGGGGTATGTGATGTGTACCCCTGGGGGTATGTGATGTGTGCCCCTAGGGTATGTGATGTGTACCCCGGGGGTATGTGATGTGTACCCCCTGGGGTATGTGATGTGTGCCCCTAGGGTATGTGATGTGTACCCCGGGGGTATGTGATGTGTACCCCCTGGGGTATGTGATGTGTACCCCCGGGGGTATGTGATGTGTCCCCCTGGGGTATGTGATGTGTACCCCGGGGGTATGTGATGTGTACCCCGGGGGTATGTGATGTGTACCCCGGGGGTATGTGCTACAGCACTGTACACCTTACCCCGGGGTTATGTGTCTAGAGCTTGCAGCACTGTACACCTTACCCCGCGACTAAGTGCCTGGCTATGTCATAACGCACTCAGGGAGCGAAAGTCATAACGCGCTCAGCCGCAGCCAGATTTTTTGTGGCACATTTGCTTAGTCTTAGACCCGTTGTAATTGATCATATCTTTCTTGCAGCCACTGATACTTGTACATTGCCATGTCGTCAATGTCCTGAGGTATATATTGCAGGTATGTTGAGCACGCGGCTATCAAAAGTCGGACGATGGCGACGTTGGCAGCCGTGCAAGAGAGGAAGGCCGAAGTGGACCAGTGGATGGCGGCCCACGTGGTGAGTGGATAAACCTGTGGATGGCGGCCCACGTGGTGAGTGGATAAACCGTTGGATGGCCGCCCACGTGGTGAGTGGATAAACCGGTGGATGGCCGCCCACGTGGTGAGTGGATAAACCGGTGGATGGCGGCCCACGTGGTGAGTGTATAAACCAGTGGATGGCGGCCCACGTGGTGAGTGGATAAACCGGTGGATGGCGGCCCACATGGTGAGTGTATAAACCGGTGGATGGCCGCCCACGTGGTGAGTCGATAAACCGGTGGATGGCGGCCCACGTGGTGAGTGTATAAACCTGTGGATGGCGGCCCACGTGGTAAGTGGATAAACCAGTGGATGGCGGCCCACGTGGTGAGTTTATAAACCGATGGATGGCCGCCCACGTGGTGAGTCGATAAACTAGTGGATAGCGGCTGACGTGGTAAATGTATAAACCAGTGGATGGCGGCCCACGTGGTGAGTTGATAAACCTGTGGATGGCCGCCCACGTGGTAAGTGGATAAACCGGTGGATGGCGGCCCACGTGGTGAGTGTATAAACCGGTGGATGGCGGCCCACGTGGTGAGTGGATAAACCAGTGGATGGCGGCCCACGTGGTGAGTGTATAAACTAGTGGATGGGGGCCCACGTGGTGAGTGTATAAACCTGTGGATGGCGGCCCACGTGGTGAGTGTATAAACCAGTGGATGGCGGCCCACGTGGTGAGTGTATAAACCGGTGGATGGCCGCCCACGTGGTGAGTCGATAAACCGGTGGATGGCCGCCCACGTGGTGAGTGGATAAACCGGTGGATGGCGGCCCACGTGGTGAGTGTATAAACCGGTGGATGGCGGCCCACGTGGTGAGTTTATAAACCGGTGGGTGGCGGCCCACGTGGTGAGTGGATAAACCGGTGGATGGCCGCCCACGTGGTGAATGTATAAACCAGTGGATGGCGGCCCACGTGGTGAGTGTATAAACCAGTGGATGGCGGCCCACATGGTGAGTGGATAAACCGGTGGATGGCGGCCCACGTGGTGAGTGGATAAACCGGTGGATGGCGGTCCACATGGTGAGTGTATCAGCCGGTGGATGGCGGCCCACGTGGTAAGTGGATAAACCAGTGGATGGCGGCCCACGTGGTTAGTGTATAAACTAGTGGATGGCGGCCCACGTGGTGAGTGTATAAACCAGTGGATGGCGGCCCACGTGGTGAGTGTATAAACCAGTGGATGGCGGCCCACGTGGTGAGTGTATAAACCGGTGGATGGCCGCCCACGTGGTGAGTCGATTAACCGGTGGATGGCCGCCCACGTGGTGAGTGGATAAACAGGTGGATGGCGGCTTACGTGGTGAGTGTATAAACCGGTGGATGGCGGCCAACGTGGTGAGTGTATAAACCGGTGGGTGGCGGCCCACGTGGTGAGTGGATAAACCGGTGGATGGCCGCCCACGTGGTGAGTGGATAAACCGGTGGATGGCCGCCCACGTGGTGAGTGGATAAACCGGTGGATGGCGGCCCACGTGGTGAGTGTATAAACCAGTGGATGGCGGCCCACATGGTGAGTGTATAAACCGGTGGATGGCCGCCCACGTGGTGAGTGGATAAACCGGTGGATGGCGGCCCACGTGGTGAGTGGATAAACTGGTAGATGGCGGCCCACGTGGTGAGTGTATAAACCTGTGGATGGCGGCCCACGTGGTAAGTGGATAAACCAGTGGATGTCGGCCCACGTGGTGAGTGTATAAACTAGTGGATAGCGGCCCACGTGGTGAGTGTATAAACCAGTGGATGGCGGCCCACGTGGTGAATGTATAAACCAGTGGATAGCGGTCCACGTGGGGAGTGGATAAACATGTGGATGGCGGCCCACGTGGTGAGTGTATAAACCTGTGGATGGCGGCCCACGTGGTGAGTGGATAAACCGGTGGATGGCGGCCCACGTGGTGAGTGGATAAACCGGTGGATGGCGGCCCACGTGGTGAGTGTATAAACCGGGGGATGGCCGCCCACGTGGTAAGTCGATAAACCGGTGGATGGCGGGCCCACGTGGTGAGTGGATAAACCGGTGGATGGCGGCCCACGTGGTGAGTGTATAAACCGGTGGATGGCGGCCCACGTGGTGAGTGGATAAACCAGTGAATGGCGGCGTCTGTTAGAAACTAAGATGAACTTAATATTAATGAATGATGTTCTGGTACAAGTGACTACTATTTGGTTGTTGCAGAGAGCCCATGATGCCTTGCGCGGCGGCCGCCTGCAGCAGATGTGCGCTGACGTGAGCAAGCCGCTGCCGCCCTCGCTGTCATGCTTCGAGCTGGTGACCGACTTTCTGCAGGGCGCGGGCCAGTCACAGGTCATCTCACAGGTGAGGCGAAGGGTTGTCACCACAGGTGTAATCAGCGGGGCGTGAGGCGTTGTATATGTCTGTCAGTGTGGTCACAGGTCATCTCACAGGTGAGGCGAAGGGTTGTCACCACAGGTGTAATCAGCGGGGCGTGAGGCGTTGTATATGTCTGTCAGTGTGGTCACAGGTCATCTCACAGGTGAGGCGAAGGGTTGTCACCACAGGTGTAATCAGCGGGGCGTGAGGCGTTGTATTTGTCTGTCAGTGTGGTCACAGGTCATCTCACAGGTGAGGCGAAGGGTTGTCACCACAGGTGTAATCAGCGGGGCGTGAGGCGTTGTATATGTCTGTCAGTATACGTGTCTGTCAGTGAGGTCACAGGTCATCTCACAGGTGAGGCGAAGGGTTGTCACCACAGGTGTAATCAGGGGGGGCGTGAGGCGTTGTATATGTCTGTCAGTATACGTGTCTGTCAGTGAGGTCACAGGTCATCTCACAGGTGAGGCGAAGGCTTGTCACCACAGGTGTAATCAGCGGGGGGCGTGAGGCGTTGTATATGTCTGTCAGTATACGTGTCTGTCAGTGTGGTCACAGGTCATCTCACAGGTGAGGCGAAGGGTTGTCACCACAGGTGTAATCAGGGAAGGCGTGAGGCGTTGTATATGTCTGTCAGTATACGTGTCTGTCAGTGTGGTCACAGGTCATCTCACAGGTGAGGCGAAGGGTTGTCACCACAGGTGTAATCAGCGGGGGCGTGAGGCGTTGTATATGTCTGTCAGTATACGTGTCTGTCAGTGTGGTCACAGGTCATCCCACAGGTGAGGCGAAGGGTTGTCACCACAGGTGTAATCAGGGGGGGCGTGAGGCGTTGTATATGTCTGTCAGTATACGTGTCTGTCAGTGAGGTCACAGGTCATCTCACAGGTGAGGCGAAGGGTTGTCACCACAGGTGTAATCAGGGGGTGCGTGAGGCGTTGTATATGTCTGTCAGTATACGTGTCTGTCAGTGTGGTCACAGGTCATCTCACAGGTGAGGCGAAGGGTTGTCACCACAGGTGTAATCAGGGGGGGCGTGAGGCGTTGTATATGTCTGTCAGTATACGTGTCTGTCAGTGTGGTCACAGGTCATCTCACAGGTGAGGCGAAGGCTTGTCACCACAGGTGTAATCAGCGGGGCGTGAGGCGTTGTATATGTCTGTCAGTATACGTGTCTGTCAGTGTGGTCACAGGTCATCTCACAGGTGAGGCGAAGGGTTGTCACCACAGGTGTAATCAGCGGGGCGTGAGGCGTTGTATATGTCTGTCAGTATACGTGTCTGTCAGTGAGGTCACAGGTCATCTCACAGGTGAGGCGAAGGGTTGTCACCACAGGTGTAATCAGCGGGGCGTGAGGCGTTGTATATGTCTGTCAGTATACGTGTCTGTCAGTGAGGTCACAGGTCATCTCACAGGTGAGGCGAAGGCTTGTCATCACAGGTGTAATCAGGGGGGGCGTGAGGCGTTGTATATGTCTGTCAGTATACGTGTCTGTCAGTGTGGTCACAGGTCATCTCACAGGTGGGGCGAAGGGTTGTCACCACAGGTGTAATCAGCGGGGCGTGAGGCGTTGTATATGTCTGTCAGTATACGTGTCTGTCAGTGTGGTCACAGGTCATCTCACAGGTGAGGCGAAGGGTTGTCACCACAGGTGTAATCAGCGGGGGCGTGAGGCGTTGTATATGTCTGTCGGTATACGTGTCTGTCAGTGAGGTCACAGGTCATCTCACAGGTGAGGCGAAGGCTTGTCATCACAGGTGTAATCAGGGGGGGCGTGAGGCGTTGTATATGTCTGTCGGTATACGTGTCTGTCAGTGAGGTCACAGGTCATCTCACAGGTGAGGCGAAGGGTTGTCACCACAGGTGTAACCAGCGGGGGCGTGAGGCGTTGTATATGTCGGTCAGTATACGTGTCTGTCAGTGTGGTCACAGGTCATCTCACAGGTGAGGCGAAGGGTGGTCACCACAGGTGTAATCAGGGGGGGCGTGAGGCGTTGTATATGTCTGTCAGTATACGTGTCTGTCAGTGTGGTCACAGGTCATCTCACAGGTGAGGCGAAGGGTTGTCACCACAGGTGTAATCAGCGGGGCGTGAGGCGTTGTATATGTCTGTCAGTATACGTGTCTGTCAGTGAGGTCACAGGTCATCTCACAGGTGAGGCGAAGGGTTGTCACCACAGGTGTAATCAGCGGGGCGTGAGGCGTTGTATATGTCTGTCAGTATACGTGTCTGTCAGTGAGGTCACAGGTCATCTCACAGGTGAGGCGAAGGGTGGTCACCACAGGTGTAATCAGGGGGGGCGTGAGGCGTTGTATATGTCTGTCAGTATACGTGTCTGTCAGTGTGGTCACAGGTCATCTCACAGGTGAGGCGAAGGGTTGTCACCACAGGTGTAATCAGCGGGGCGTGAGGCGTTGTATATGTCTGTCAGTATACGTGTCTGTCAGTGAGGTCACAGGTCATCTCACAGGTGAGGCGAAGGGTGGTCACCACAGGTGTAATCAGGGGGGGCGTGAGGCGTTGTATATGTCTGTCAGTGTGGTCACAGGTCATCTCACAGGTGAGGCGAAGGGTGGTCACCACAGGTGTAATCAGGGGGGGCGTGAGGCGTTGTATATGTCTGTCAGTATACGTGTCTGTCAGTGTGGTCACAGGTCATCTCACAGGTGAGGCGAAGGGTTGTCACCACAGGTGTAATCAGCGGGGCGTGAGGCGTTGTATATGTCTGTCAGTATACGTGTCTGTCAGTGAGGTCACAGGTCATCTCACAGGTGAGGCGAAGGGTGGTCACCACAGGTGTAATCAGGGGGGGCGTGAGGCGTTGTATATGTCTGTCAGTGTGGTCACAGGTCATCTCACAGGTGAGGCGAAGGGTTGTCACCACAGGTGTAATCAGCGGGGCGTGAGGCGTTGTATATGTCTGTCAGTATACGTGTCTGTCAGTGAGGTCACAGGTCATCTCACAGGTGAGGCGAAGGGTGGTCACCACAGGTGTAATCAGGGGGGGCGTGAGGCGTTGTATATGTCTGTCAGTGTGGTCACAGGTCATCTCACAGGTGAGGCGAAGGGTTGTCACCACAGGTGTAATCAGCGGGGCGTGAGGCGTTGTATATGTCTGTCAGTATACGTGTCTGTCAGTGAGGTCACAGGTCATCTCACAGGTGAGGCGAAGGGTTGTCACCACAGGTGTAATCAGCGGGGCGTGAGGCGTTGTATATGTCTGTCAGTGTGGTCACAGGTCATCTCACAGGTGAGGCGAAGGGTTGTCACCACAGGTGTAATCAGCGGGGCGTGAGGCGTTGTATATGTCTGTCAGTATACGTGTCTGTCAGTGAGGTCACAGGTCATCTCAAAGGTGAGGCGAAGGGTTGTCACCACAGGTGTAATCAGCGGGGCGTGAGGCGTTGTATATGTCTGTCAGTATACGTGTCTGTCAGTGTGGTCACAGGTCCTCTCACAGGTGAGGCGAAGGGTTGTCACCACAGGTGTAATCAGCGGGGCGTGAGGCGTTGTATATGTCTGTCAGTATACGTGTCTGTCAGTGAGGTCACAGGTCATCTCACAGGTGAGGCGAAGGGTTGTCACCACAGGTGTAATCAGCGGGGCGTGAGGCGTTGTATATGTCTGTCACTGTGCATCGATCTCCAGGTTATGTATCTTTCATATATGCGTCTGTAAGTAATGTGGCACAGTGTGTATCTGTGAGTCTAGTGTGTATGTATTTGTGAGTCTAGTGTGTATGTATCTGTGAATCTAGTGTGTATGTATTTGTGAGTCTAGTGTGTATGTATCTGTGAATCTAGTGTGTATGTATTTGTGAGTCTAGTGTGTATGTATCTGTGAATCTAGTGTGTATGTATTTGTGAGTCTAGTGTGTATGTATTTGTGAGTCTGTCAGTGCAATCTTTTGTAACTCTCTGTATCTGGCGCAATGTGTATCTGTCACAATGTGTATCTGTCAGTATATGTCTTCGCTAAGATCGTCTGAATCCGTCTATCTATGGCCTATTTCATCCCCCATCCCCCAACAGAAAAAAGACGCCCCAAAAGTTTTGTTTTACAGGTGAGAAACGACAAGTGTCCATTCGATTTCTATTAAATTTACGTGTGCATTCGTTATGACAATCCATATAAAATCTTATAAGTGAGTCGTTTTTGTGTTTAAGTGTCTCGAATGTGGAATATGTTGCTCCATGGTCAACAAAACAACAAGTGCCTATTCCATTTCTGCACATCGTGCTTCCTTGTGGGTCCAGGGCCGTCCCGATAGCTCAGTGGCTTAGAGCACTGGCATTCAGCGCTCTAGCCACCTGAGAGCCTAACGGCACATGGGTCGGTGGTTCGAGCCCCGCTGTGGCCATGTCTGTGAGGTCGTAGGGTAAATATCCCATGTCCGTCTACGCAAAGAGTAGGGGGTTGCCCCCCGGGACATGGCTCCACTCTCCTTTCTTACTCCGATTGACTCGATGACCAAACGTAGTTAAAGCGTCCTGCATCTACAACCAACCACCGTGGTGTGTCCCTGTGTCTCCCGCAGTGTGAGCAGGTGTCCGGAGAGATGACCCTGCTGGTCCGCCAACGCCGGAGCATCATGATGACGTGTCTGGAGCTGATCCAGAGATACACCGCCGTCGTCACTCACGTATGTCTCGGTAGACCTGTGCAATCCAAGATGGCCGAGTGTAAACACAGTGACGGAGTATTTTCAATTGACGGAGTATTTTCAATTGACGGAGTATTTTCAATTGACAGAGTATTTTCAATTGACGGAGTATTTTCAATTGACGGAGTATTTTCAATTGACGGAGTATTTTTAATTGACAGAGTATTTTTAATGGACGGAGTATTTTCAATTGACGGAGTGTTATTAAGTGATGAAGTATTTTCAAGTGACGGAATATTTTCAATTGACGGAGTGTTTTCAATTGACAGAGTATTTTTAATTGACGGAGTATTTTCAATTGACGGAGTGTTATTAAGTGATGAAGTATTTTCAAGTGACGGAATATTTTCAATTGACGGAGTGTTTTCAATTGACGGAGTATTTTCAATTGACGGAGTATTTTCAATTGACGGAGTATTTTCAATTGACGGAGTATTTTCAATTGACGGAGTATTTTTAATTGACGGAGTATTTTCAATTGACAGTATTTTCAATTGACGGAGTATTTTCAATTGACGGAGTATTTTCAAGTGACGAAGTATTTTCAGTTGACAGTATTTTCAATTGACGGTATTTTCAATTGACGTAGTATTTTCAATTGACGGAGTATTTTCAATTGACGGAGTATTTTCAAGTAACGGAGTAAATTGACGGAGTATTTTCATATGTTTAGTTATATATTCTCAGAGTACACACACAAAGTAGTTGATACTAGAATACGGTGCATGTGGTATGTGCGTGGATGGTAGGCACTAACGGTACGGAATATACAATGTGTGGAATGGCTTTCTTCTCGTTGTAGTTTGCGCCGAGTTATGTGACAGACAGTCGTACCGCCAGGTGGCAGCGCTGGCTCAATGACCTTCTGAGTGAAACACGTCCATACGGGTTAGTAGCACACTGAGTGAAACACGCGTACAAGGGTTAGTGGAACATTGAGTGGAACACGTGCACACGAGCTAATAAAATAAAAGTGAAATGCGTGCACAAGGGTCTGTAGAATATGATAGTGATAGAACATTGAGGGAAACTCGTGCAAAAGCGCTATTAAAACACAAAATGAAATACGTGCACAAGGGTTAGTAGAAAATTGAGTGAAATACGTGCACAATGGTTAGTAGAACATTGAGTAAAATACGTGCACAAGGGTTAGTAGAACATTGAGTAAAATACGTGCACAAGGGTTAGTAGAACATTGAGTAAAATACGTGCACAAGGGTTAGTAGAACATTGAGTAAAATACGTGCACAAGGGTTAGTAGAACATTGAGTGAAATACGTGCACAAGGGTTAGTAGAACATTGAGTGAAATACGTGCACAAGGGTTAGTAGAACACTGAGTGAGACACAGAGACACACATGGTGACCTTGGCGCGCCTGACCTCGCCATTACGGTAACGCCAGTTTATATCCTTCAGGTGTGACGAAGCCTTGGAGGAGATGAAGAATGACCTTGAATCCGGCGACCTTTCCTTCGGCGTCCTGACCGCCACGGAGCAAAGACTGCAGGCGATCTCCACAGACCTCAGTGACAAACTGATCAAGGTATCTCACTCCACAGACCTCAGTGACAAACTGATCAAGGTATCTCACTCCACAGACCTCAGTGACAAACTGATCAAGGTATCTCACTCCACAGACCTCAGTGACAAACTGATCAAGGTATCTCACTCCACAGACCTCAGTGACAAACTGATCAAGGTATCTCACTCCACAGACCTCAGTGACAAACTGATCAAGGTATCTCCCTCCACAGACCTCAGTGACAAACTGATCAAGGTATCTCACCCCACAGACCTCAGTGACAAACTGATCAAGGTATCTCACTCCACAGACCTCAGTGACAAACTGATCAAGGTATCTCACTCCACAGACCTCAGTGACAAACTGATCAAGGTATCTCCCTCCACAGACCTCAGTGACAAACTGATTAAGGTATCTCACTCCACAGACCTCAGTGACAAACTGATCAAGGTATCTCACTCCACAGACCTCAGTGACAAACTGATTAAGGTATCTCACTCCACAGACCTCAGTGACAAACTGATTAAGGTATCTCACTCCACAGACCTCAGTGACAAACTGATCAAGGTATCTCACTCCACAGACCTCAGTGACAAACTGATCAAGGTATCTCCCTCCACAGACCTCAGTGACAAACTGATTAAGGTATCTCACTCCACAGACCTCAGTGACAAACTGATCAAGGTATCTCACTCCACAGACCTCAGTGACAAACTGATCAAGGTATCTCCCTCCACAGACCTCAGTGACAAACTGATTAAGGTATCTCACTCCACAGACCTCAGTGACAAACTGATCAAGGTATCTCACTCCACAGACCTCAGTGACAAACTGATCAAGGTATCTCACTCCACAGACCTCAGTGACAAACTGATCAAGGTATCTCACTCCACAGACCTCAGTGACAAACTGATCAAGGTATCTCACTCCACAGACCTCAGTGACAAACTGATCAAGGTATCTCCCTCCACAGACCTCAGTGACAAACTGATTAAGGTATCTCACTCCACAGACCTCAGTGACAAACTGATCAAGGTATCTCACTCCACAGACCTCAGTGACAAACTGATTAAGGTATCTCACTCCACAGACCTCAGTGACAAACTGATCAAGGTATCTCACTCCACAGACCTCAGTGACAAACTGATTAAGGTATCTCACTCCACAGACCTCCGTGACAAACTGATTAAGGTATCTCACTCCACAGACCTCAGTGACAAACTGATTAAGGTATCTCACTCCACAGACCTCAGTGACAAACTGATTAAGGTATCTCACTCCACAGACCTCCGTGACAAACTGATTAAGGTATCTCACTCCACATACCTCAGTGACAAACTGATCAAGGTATCTCACTCCACAGACCTCAGTGACAAACTGATCAAGGTATCTCACTCCACAGACCTCCGTGACAAACTGATTAAGGTATCTCACTCCACATACCTCAGTGACAAACTGATCAAGGTATCTCACTCCACAGACCTCAGTGACAAACTGATCAAGGTATCTCACTCCACAGACCTCAGTGACAAACTGATCAAGGTATCTCACTCCACAGACCTCAGTGACAAACTGATCAAGGTATCTCACTCCACAGACCTCAGTGACAAACTGATCAAGGTATCTCACTCCACAGACCTCAGTGACAAACTGATCAAGGTATCCCACTCTACAGACCTCAGTGACAAACTGATTAAGGTATCTCACTCCACAGACCTCAGTGACAAACTGATCAAGGTATCTCACTCCACAGACCTCAGTGACAAACTGATCAAGGTATCTCACTCCACAGACCTCAGTGACAAACTGATCAAGGTATCCCACTCTACAGACCTCAGTGACAAACTGATCAAGGTATCTCACTCCACAGACCTCAGTGACAAACTGATCAAGGTATCTCACTCCACAGACCTCAGTGACAAACTGATCAAGGTATCTCACTCCACAGACCTCAGTGACAAACTGATCAAGGTATCCCACTCTACAGACCTCAGTGACAAACTGATTAAGGTATCTCACTCCACAGACCTCCGTGACAAACTGATTAAGGTATCTCACTCCACATACCTCAGTGACAAACTGATCAAGGTATCTCACTCCACAGACCTCAGTGACAAACTGATCAAGGTATCTCCCTCCACAGACCTCAGTGACAAACTGATCAAGGTATCTCACTCCACAGACCTCAGTGACAAACTGATCAAGGTATCTCACTCCACAGACCTCAGTGACGGTGTTTGACCGTGAATAGCCAATCTTTAATTTAACATAATACTATTTAGTATGATGTGCATGATGGGTTAGACACTGGGGAAGCGGATAAACTAGTTCCATAATCTCTCTCCAGTTGGATCAACGGCGTAGCAAGGAGGATGCGAACAGTGGCGCCCTCTCCCGGCAAGTCGATGAGTCAGCGAGGGATATGCACGCTTTCATTGAAGGTGGGTGGCACGGTATCTTTAAGACACTGTATATCGTTTCTTTCTGGAACAGTACGTGCTTTGGGTATGTTACATACGTTTTTTATGCCTTGTTGCCATTTTGTGGTTTACTGAACTATATGCACTTATAGCCAGGGACTGATTGTCACTGTAATTGTGCGGTTTACTGTACTAAATGCACTTATATTAAGGAAATATGATTATCACTGTTCTTATGCTACAAATTAGTAATGATTTGCTTGTTAATCTTCCTGTATTTAGTCACATTGACAGCTAAGACTGGATTGATGGCAATGACCTTGCATTGACATTCCTGTGGCCTATTTCACGAACATGGTTTAACCGACTAGTCGGCTAAAATCGCACTTCATGTACATGGTAACTTTAACCCGACTAAAATAACCCCGTAGTCGGCTAAATTACATTCGTGAAATCCACCACTGGCTGCTTAGGACTACAGTTGACTTTGACCTTGACCTTGACCTTGACTGTGTGGCCTGCCCTGTGTTTCAGAGAATGGCGGGGCGGGGCGTGTCTGTGTGACCAGCGTGGCCGTCTCAGCCCTCAGCTCTCTGTGCAAAAGATATCTCGTGATGGAAGGCGCCGCGGCAGGTACACCACCCTTACCTTGGCTTCTCTTTGTTTTCTTTTCTCAGTTTTTTTTTCTTTTCTTTTTTTTTCTGTTTTTTATTATTGAAGTTCCACAGACATCAAATATTATAGACATTATAATAAGTACTATTTGTACTAAACTACGTATATATATATATATATCCCGTAAAAGTAGTGCAAAAGTTACACGATATGACCAAAAATGCATCCTGAATATACAACCAATCATACCCTTACCTTGAATCGCTCCCCGGCCTCTCTTATGTTATTGTTATTATCTTATTATTATTAGGTTGTTTTGTTATTGTTATGTGATTGGTGTGTTGTTGTCGTTGTTGACAGCGGCCGGAGACCGCCTGATGGACCTCACCTCCCGGGAGGGAGACTGGTTCCTGGACGAACTCTGCAGCATGAGCGGCAACGTCAACCACCTGCTGGGGCTACTGCTGGACCCCAGACTGGTGAGTGGGTGGGGGGGGGGGCTACTGCTGGACCCCAGACTGGTGAGTGGGTGGGGGGGGGGGCTACTGCTGGACCCCAGACTGGTGAGTGGGTGGGGGGGGGGGGCTACTGCTGGACTCCAGACTGGTGAGTGGGGGGGCTGGTGAGTGGGGGTGGGGGGGGGGGGCTACTGCTGGACCCCAGACTGGTGAGTGGGGGGGGCTACTGCTGGACCCCAGACTGGTGAGTGGGTGGGGGGGGGGGGGCTACTGCTGGACTCCAGACTGGTGAGTAGGTGGGGGGGGGCTACTGCTGGACTCCAGACTGGTGAGTGGGTGGGGGGGGGGCTACTGCTGGACCCCAGACTGTTGAGTGGGGGGGGGGCTACTGCTGGACCCCAGACTGGTGAGTGAGGGGGGCTACTGCTGGACTCCAGACTGGTGAGTGGGGGGGGGCTACTGCTGGACCCCCGGCTGGTGAGTGGGAGGGGGGCTACTGCTGGACCCCAGACTTGTGATTGGGTGGGGGGGCTACTGCTGGACCCCCGGCTGGTGAGTGGGGGGGGGCTACTGCTGGACCCTAGACTGGTGGGTTGGGGGTGGGGGGGTGCTCCTGCTGGACCCCAGATTGGTGGGGGTGGGGGCTACTGCTGGACCCCAGGCTGGTGAGTGGTGGGGGGGGGGGCTACTGCTGGACCCCAGGCTGGTGGATATGGCGAGATAAAAAGAAAATGTGTTTGTCGATGAAAGGGGCCGCCAATGTATTCAGCTTTGTAAGTGTTTTCACGTTATATTTGTATATTGTAGGTCAAAGAATTGAATCCCAAGAACGCCGACGACGTTTGTCACGCGATGGCCGCCACGCACACCGTGTACATGGCTCTACAGGTCAGTGCCACACACACCGTGTACATGGCTCTACAGGTCAGTGCCACACAGTGCCACACACACCGTGTACATGGCTCTACAGGTTAGTGCCACGCACACCGTGTACATGGCTCTACAGGTCAGTGCCACACAGTGCCACACACACCGTGTACATGGCTCTACAGGTCAGTGCCATACACACCGTGTACATGGCTCTACAGGTCAGTGCCGCACACACCGTGTACATGGCTCTACAGGTCAGTGCCACACACACCGTGTACATGGCTCTACAGGTCAGTGCCACGCACACCGTGTACATGGCTCTACAGGTCAGTGCCACACACACCGTGTACATGGCTCTACAGGTCAGTGCCACACACACCGTGTACATGGCTCTACAGGTCAGTGCCACGCACACCGTGTACATGGCTCTACAGGTCAGTGCCACACACACCGTGTACATGGCTCTACAGCTCAGTGCCACACACACCGTGTACATGGCTCTACAAGTCAGTGCCACGCACACCGTGTACATGGCTCTACAGGTCAGTGCCACACAGTGCCACACACACCGTGTACATGGCTCTACAGGTCAGTGCCACACACACCGTGTACATGGCTCTACAGGTCAGTGCCACACACCGTGTACATGGCTCTACAGGTCAGTGCCACACACACCGTGTACATGGCTCTACAGATCAGTGCCACACACACCGTGTACATGGCTCTACAGGTCAGTGCCACACACCGTGTACATGGCTCTACAGGTCAGTGCCACACACACCGTGTACATGGCTCTACAGGTCAGTGCCACACACACCGTGTACATGGCTCTACAGGTCAGTGCCACACACACCGTGTACATGTCTCTACAGGTCAGTGCCACACAGCGTGTACATGGCTCTACAGCTCAGTGCCACACACACCGTGTACATGGCTCTACAAGTCAGTGCCACGCACACCGTGTACATGGCTCTACAGGTCAGTGCCACACAGTGCCACACACACCGTGTACATGGCTCTACAGGTCAGTGCCACACACACCGTGTACATGGCTCTACAGGTCAGTGCCACACATACCGTGTACATGGCTCTACAGGTCAGTGCCACACACACCGTGTACATGGCTCTACAGGTCAGTGCCACGCACACCGTGTACATGGCTCTACAGGTCAGTGCCACACACACCGTGTACATGGCTCTACAGGTCAGTGCCACACAGTGCCACACACCGTGTACATGGCTCTACAGGTCAGTGCCACACACACCGTGTACATGGCTCTACAGGTCAGTGCCACACACACCGTGTACATGGCTCTACAGGTCAGTGCCACGCACACCGTGTACATGGCTCTACAGGTCAGTGCCACACACACCGTGTACATGGCTCTACATGTCAGTGCCACACACACCGTGTACATGGCTCTACAGGTCAGTGCCACACACACCGTGTACATGGCTCTACAGGTCAGTGCCACGCACACCGTGTACATTGCTCTACAGGTCAGTGCCACACACACCGTGTACATGGCTCTACAGGTCAGTGCCACACACACCGTGTACATGGCTCTACAGCTCAGTGCCACACACACCGTGTACATGGCTCTACAGGTCAGTGCCACACACACCGTGTACATGGCTCTACAGGTCAGTGCCACACACCGTGTACATGGCTCTACAGGTCAGTGCCACACACACCGTATACATGGCTCTACAGGTCAGTGCCACGCACACCGTGTACATTGCTCTACAGGTCAGTGCCACACACACCGTGTACATTGCTCTACAGGTCAGTGCCACACACACCGTGTACATGGCTCTACAGGTCAGTGCCACACACACCGTGTACATGGCTCTACAGGTCAGTGCCACACACACCGTGTACATGGCTCTACAGGTCAGTGCCACACACACCGTGTACATGGCTCTACAGGTCAGTGCCACGCACACCGTGTACATGGCTCTACAGGTCAGTGCCACACACACCGTGTACATGGCTCTACAGGTCAGTGCCACACAGTGCCACACACCGTGTACATGGCTCTACAGGTCAGTGCCACACACACCGTGTACATGGCTCTACAGGTCAGTGCCACACACACCGTGTACATGGCTCTACAGGTCAGTGCCACGCACACCGTGTACATGGCTCTACAGGTCAGTGCCACACACACCGTGTACATGGCTCTACAGGTCAGTGCCACACACACCGTGTACATGGCTCTACAGGTCAGTGCCACGCACACCGTGTACATTGCTCTACAGGTCAGTGCCACACACACCGTGTACATGGCTCTACAGGTCAGTGCCACACACACCGTGTACATGGCTCTACAGCTCAGTGCCACACACACCGTGTACATGGCTCTACAGGTCAGTGCCACACACACCGTGTACATGGCTCTACAGGTCAGTGCCACACACCGTGTACATGGCTCTACAGGTCAGTGCCACACACACCGTATACATGGCTCTACAGGTCAGTGCCACACTCACCGTGTACATTGCTCTACAGGTCAGTGCCACACACACCGTGTACATGGCTCTACAGGTCAGTGCCACACACACCGTGTACATGGCTCTACAGGTCAGTGCCACACACACCGTGTACATGGCTCTACAGGTCAGTGCCACACACACCGTGTACATGGCTCTACAGGTCAGTGCCACACACACCGTGTACATGGCTCTACAGGTCAGTGCCACACACACCGTGTACATGGCTCTACAGGTCAGTGCCACACACACCGTGTACATGGCTCTACAGGTCAGTGCCACACACACCGTGTACATGGCTCTACAGGTCAGTGCCACACACACCGTGTACATGGCTCTACAGGTCAGTGCCACACACACCGTGTACATGGCTCTACAGGTCAGTGCCACACAGTGCCACACACACCGTGTACATGGCTCTACAAGTCAGTGCCACGCACACCGTGTACATGGCTCTACAGGTCAGTGCCACACAGTGCCACACACACCGTGTACATGGCTCTACAGGTCAGTGCCACACACACCGTGTACATGGCTCTACAGGTCAGTGCCACACATACCGTGTACATGGCTCTACAGGTCAGTGCCACACACACCGTGTACATGGCTCTACAGGTCAGTGCCACGCACACCGTGTACATGGCTCTACAGGTCAGTGCCACACAGTGCCACACACACCGTGTACATGGCTCTACAGGTCAGTGCCACACAGTGCCACACACCGTGTACATGGCTCTACAGGTCAGTGCCACACACACCGTGTACATGGCTCTACAGGTCAGTGCCACACACACCGTGTACATGGCTCTACAGGTCAGTGCCACGCACACTGTGTCTTTGCTCTACAGGTCAGTGCCACACACACCGTGTACATGGCTCTACAGGTCAGTGCCACACACACCGTGTTCATGGCTCTACAGGTCAGTGCCACACACACCGTGTACATTGCTCTACAGGTCAGTGCCACACACACCGTGTACATGGCTCTACAGGTCAGTGCCACGCACACCGTGTACATGGCTCTACAGATCAGTGCCACACAGCGTGTACATGGCTCTACAGCTCAGTGCCACACACACCGTGTACATGGCTCTACAAGTCAGTGCCACGCACACCGTGTACATGGCTCTACAGGTCAGTGCCACACAGTGCCACACACACCGTGTACATGGCTCTACAGGTCAGTGCCACACACACCGTGTACATGGCTCTACAGGTCAGTGCCACACATACCGTGTACATGGCTCTACAGGTCAGTGCCACACACACCGTGTACATGGCTCTACAGGTCAGTGCCACGCACACCGTGTACATGGCTCTACAAATCAGTGCCACACAGTGCCACACACACCGTGTACATGGCTCTACAGGTCAGTGCCACACAGTGCCACACACCGTGTACATGGCTCTACAGGTCAGTGCCACACACACCGTGTACATTGCTCTACAGGTCAGTGCCACACACACCGTGTACATGGCTCTACAGGTCAGTGCCACGCACACCGTGTACATGGCTCTACAGGTCAGTGCCACACACACCGTGTACATGGCTCTACAGGTCAGTGCCACATACACCGTGTACATGGCTCTACAGGTCAGTGCCACACACACCGTGTACATGGCTCTACAGGTCAGTGCCACGCACACCGTGTACATTGCTCTACAGGTCAGTGTCACACACACCGTGTACATGGCTCTACAGGTCAGTGCCACATACACCGTGTACATGGCTCTACAGCTCAGTGCCACACACACCGTCTACATGGCTCTACAGGTCAGTGCCACACACACCGTGTACATGGCTCTACAGGTCAGTGCCACACACACCGTGTACATGGCTCTACAGGTCAGTGCCACACACACCGTGTACATGGCTCTACAGGTCAGTGCCACACACACCGTGTACATGGCTCTACAGCTCAGTGCCAAACACACGGTGTACATGGCTCTACAAGTCAGTGCCACGCACACCGTGTACATGGCTCTACAGATCAGTGCCACACAGCGTGTACATGGCTCTACAGGTCAGTGCCACACACCGTGTACATGGCTCTACAGCTCAGTGCCAAACACACGGTGTACATGGCTCTACAAGTCAGTGCCACGCACACCGTGTACATGGCTCTACAGGTCAGTGCCACACAGTGCCACACACACCGTGTACATGGCTCTACAGGTCAGTGCCACACATACCGTGTACATGGCTCTACAGGTCAGTGCCACACACACCGTGTACATGGCTCTACAGGTCAGTGCCACACAGTGCCACACACACCGTGTACATGGCTCTACAGGTCAGTGCCACACAGTGCCACACACACCGTGTACATGGCTCTACAGGTCAGTGCCACACAGTGCCACACACCGTGTACATGGCTCTACAGGTCAGTGCCACACACACCGTGTACATGGCTCTACAGGTCAGTGCCACACACACCGTGTACATGGCTCTACAGGTCAGTGCCACACACACCGTGTACATGGCTCTACAGGTCAGTGCCACACACACCGTGTACATGGCTCTACAGGTCAGTGCCACACACACCGTGTACATGGCTCTACAGGTCAGTGCCACGCACACCGTGTACATTGCTCTACAGGTCAGTGCCACACACACCGTGTACATGGCTCTACAGGTCAGTGCCACACACACCGTGTACATGGCTCTACAGGTCAGTGCCACACACACCGTGTACATGGCTCTACAGGTCAGTGCCACACACACCGTGTACATGGCTCTACAGGTCAGTGCCACACACACCGTGTACATGGCTCTACAGGTCAGTGCCACACACACCGTGTACATGGCTCTACAGGTCAGTGCCACACACACCGTGTACATGGCTCTACAGGTCAGTGCCACGCACACCGTGTACATGGCTCTACAGGTCAGTGCCATACACGCCGTGTACATGGCTCTACAGGTCAGTGCCACACACACCGTGTACATGGCTCTACAGGTCAGTGCCACACCCACCGTGTACATGGCTCTACAGGTCAGTGCCACACACACCGTGTACATGGCTCTACAGGTCAGTGCCACACACACCGTGTACATGGCTCTACAGGTCAGTGCCACGCACACCGTGTACATGGCTCTACAGGTCAGTGCCACACACACCGTGTACATGGCTCTACAGGTCAGTGCCACACACACCGTGTACATGGCTCTACAGGTCAGTGCCACACACACCGTGTACATGGCTCTACTGGTCAGTGCCACACACACCGTGCACATGGCTCTACAGGTCAGTGCCACACAGTGCCACACACACCGTGTACATGGCTCTACAGGTCAGTGCCACACACACCGTGTATATGGCTCTACAGGTCAGTGCCACACACACCGTGTGCATGGGTCTACAGGTCAGTGCCAAACACACCGTGTACATGGCTCTACAGGTCAGTGCCACACACACCGTGTACATGGCTCTACAGGTCAGTGCCACACACCGTGTACATGGCTCTACAGGTCAGTGCCACACACGCCGTGTACATGGCTCTACAGGTCAGTGCCACACACACCGTGTATATGGCTCTACAGGTCAGTGCCACACACACCGTGTACATGGCTCTACAGGTCAGTGCCACACTCACCGTGTACATGGCTCTACAGGTCAGTGCCTCACAGTGCCACACACACCGTGTACATGGCTCTACAGGTCAGTGCCACACACACCGTGTACATGGCCCTACAGGTCAGTGCCACACAGGGCCACACACACCGTGTACATGGCTCTACAGGTCAGTGCCTCACAGTGCCACACACACCGTGTACATAGCTCTACAGGTCAGTGCCACACAGGGCCACACACACCGTGTACATGGCTCTACAGGTCAGTGCCACACACACCGTGTACATGGCTCTACAGGTCAGTGCCACACAGGGCCACACACACCGTGTACATGGCTCTACAGGTCAGTGCCACACACACCGTGTACATGGCTCTACAGGTCAGTGCCACATACACCAGTGTTGAGTCTAGCTCTGTTGTACATTTCACTAAACTCTGTGGCTGTCACTATGTAGCTCTGTTGTACATTTCATTGACCACTGACTACTATCACTATGTAGCTCTGTTGTACATTTCATTGACCACTGACCACTATCACTATGTAGCTCTGTTGTACATTTCATTGACCACTGACCACTATCATTATGTGGCTCTGTTATACATTTCATTGACCACTGACCACTATCACTATGTAGCTCTGTTGTACATTTCAGGACCTGAACGTTAACTTCCGCACCATCATTCTGCCGGAAACGCTGAAGACTCTGCAGAGTGGCGACTCCAGCGTATCTGACGTCACGTCCGCTCTGGACGCCATGGTAGAGGGATCTGAGAGGCCTTTGGAGACGCTGCTGAATCAGCTGGAAGTGTTACTGAGGAATACTATCATGGGGATGAAGGTGAGACGCCAATGTATGGGTCGGTTATACAGCGTCTGAGAGCAGAAAACAGCGCCTAATGCTAGGACACGGCGTCTGAGGCTAGAACACGGCGTCTGTGGCTAGAACACCGCATCTGAGGTTAGAACACAACGTCTGAGGCTAGAACACAGCGGCTGAGGCTAGAACACAACGTCTGAGGCTAGAACACAGCGTCTGAGGCTAGAACACAACGTCTGAGGCTAGAACACAACATCGGAGGGTAGAAGACGGCGTCTGAGGCTTGGACACGGCGTCTGGGGCTAGAACACGGCGTCTGTGGCTAGAACACCGCATCTGAGGTTAGAACACAACGTCTGAGGCTAGAACACAGCGTCTGAGGCTAGAACACAACGTCTGAGGCTAGAACACAACGTCTGAGGCTAGAACACAACGTCTGAGGCTAGAACACGTCTGAGGCTAGAACACAGCGTCTGAGGCTAGAGCACAGCGTCTGAGGCTAGAACACAACGTCTGAGGCTAGAACACAACATCTGAGTCTAGAACACATCTGAGGCTAGAACACAACGTCTGAGGCTAGAACACAGCGTCTGAGGCTAGAACACAGCGTCTGAGGCTAGAACACAACATCTGAGGCTAGAACACAACATCTGAGTCTAGAACACAACATCTGAGGCTAGAACACAACGCCTGAGCCTAGAACACTATGTCTGAGGCTAGAAGACAACGTCTGAATTTAGATCACAACATCTGAGTCTAGAACACAACATCTGAGTCTAGAACACAACGTCTTAGCCTAGAACACAATGTCTGAGGCTAGAATACAACGTCTTAGGCTAGAACACGTCTGAATCTAGAACACAACTTCTGAGTCTAGAACACAACATCTGAGGCTAGAACACAGCGTCTGAGGCGAGAACACAGCGTCTGAGATTAGAACACAATATGTGAGGCTGGAACACAACATCTGAGTCTAGAACACATTTGAGGCTAGAACACAGCGACTCATGCTGGAACACAACATCTGAACCTCCTTACAGGGCCGTCCCGATAGCTAAATGATCTGAAACCCTCGCATTGAATGCTCTGGCTCGAACCCCGCTGTGGCCATGTCTGTGTGGTCGCAGGATAAAGATCCCATGTCCTTCGCAAAGAGTAGGGGTTTACCCCGGGTACATGGCTCCACTTTCCCTTCCTTCTCCCATTGACGCGATATGACCAAAAGGGGTTAAAACGTCCTGA
Organism: Arenicola marina; assembly: GCA_964019135.1. Classification (NCBI taxonomy): domain Eukaryota; kingdom Metazoa; phylum Annelida; class Polychaeta; family Arenicolidae; genus Arenicola; species Arenicola marina. The sequence continues at coordinate 9,423,513 of OZ025251.1, forward strand.
ATATACAAACTAGCCAACTGAACCTCCTTACTGTCATTAACCGCTTTGCTCATTTCGCTGTCGTTACAGATGAGCGACGATTCGCCCGTTATCATCGTCAAAGGCCTGCGCGCGCAGTTCGATGCCTTGCTGCAGGGTGGCATCCCAACCAACTCGGCTACAGCCCCACCGGCCCCGTCCCCCGCCCCGCTACCCGCACAGACCCCCGGCCAGACCCCTCCCGCCCAGGGCGAGGGTCTGCTGACCCCCGGCCAGATGTTACTGATGGGGTTCCACGGTCTCTTCAGTCGCCTCGGAGTGGACTTCGACGCCATGTTGGAGACCTTGGCCAAGGTCAACATGCCGGACACGTGGCGCAAGGTGGACGTGATCAAGGAGGCGAGATCCCTGCAGGTGCGTGTGTCACGTGGTGTAGAGGTCATTGCTATATGTAGGGGTCGTGGCTATATGTAGAGGTCATGCCTTTATGTAGGGGTCATGTCTCTATGTAGAGGTCATGGCTATACGTAGAGGTCATGACTATGTATAGATCATGACTATTTAGGGGTCATGGCAATCTGTATTGGTCATGACTATGTAGGGGTTATGGCTATATGTAGAGGTCATGGCCATATGTAGGGGCCATGACTATGTAGGGGTCATAGCTATATGTAGGGGTCATGACTATGTAGGGGTCATGGCTATATGTAGGGGTCATGACTATGTAGGTGTCATGGCTATATGTAGAGGTCATGGTCATATGTAGAGGTCATGGCCATATGTAGAGGACATGGCTATATGTAGAGGTCATGGCTATATGTAGGGGTCATGGCTATATGTAAAGGTTATGGGTATATGTAGAGGTCATGGCTAAATGTAGAGGTCATAGCTATTATACATATTTTTTTAAATTTTAATTGTTTTAATTTCGTTTATTTAACGAGGAACGTTGTTCCCCTGAAAAGGATTGTCCTCTAGCATGGTCACATCAAAGCTCAAGGCTGTATGTAGGGTTCATGGCTAACGTTTTTTTTCTTTTAGCCATTGTATAGGACGTGTTAATTGATTACATATCATGTACATCCCTATTATGTGGTGGGCAATCATATTATATATATATTTATGTATAATTTGTTGTATCTATTATATATATATATATAAGATTTTGTATCTATTGTCTATATATATATATTTATAACTGTGCGTATCTATTATATGTATATATAATGTCACTGTCTTTCAGTTGACTGCCTTTAACGAGTCCACCCTGAGTCTGCTCTCGAGTCTGTTCTTCATCAAGCAGCTGAAGGCGATGCAGGACTTCTTCCATCTGGCGGCCCAGATGTCTGAAGCCTTGCGAGGTGAGTGTCTGAGGGGGGGGGGGGGGGGAGGCCGGGAAGGCCGGGGCGTATGATTCTCGCCCTTACTCAGCCAGGGCCGACACTGAGACTGGGTACTGGTGTACTTTGCTTCTCGTGCTAGATGGGTTGTTTAAGCACAAATCTCTTATCCTATCCCCACCTAAAGACTGTCGATGTCTCTTCTCTCCAGGGCTTCCTGAAGGTTGCTGCTTGGACGACGAACAGCTCGCCAGGCCCGTCAAACGCTTCATCGCCGAATATGTCCGAAAACACGTGAGTACCGTTGCGAAGCATCATTGTTTAAACCTTTATGATCGAATTGTTTGGGCTGCTGTAAAACGAGTTGGCAGGAAAGGCTGTCATAAGTTCTGAAATATGCGCATTAACACCTGGCCGGTCACTGTGAAATCCGGTCACTGTGTAATTAATAGCTTATGCCCTTGGCTGTTAATTAAAGGTGTACTGGTTATGTCCTTAGCTGTTAATTAATGGTGTACTGGGTTATGCCCTTGGCTGTTAATTAAAGGTGTACTGGTTATGTCCTTAGGTGTTAATTAATGGTGTACTGGGTTATGTCCTTTGCTGTTAATTAATGGTGTACTGGGTTATGTCCTTTGCTGTTAATTAATGGTGTACTGGGTTATGTCCTTAGCTGTTAATTAATGGTGTACTGGGTTATGTCCTTTGCTGTTAATTAATGGTGTACTGGGTTATATCCTTTGCTGTTAATTAATGGTGTACTGGGTTATGCTCTTGGCTGTTAATTAATGGTGTACTGGGTTATGCCCTTGGCTGTTAATTAATGGTGTACTGGGTTATGTCCTTAGCTGTTAATTAATGGTGTACTGGGTTATGCCCTTGGATGTTAATTAAAGGTGTACTGGGTTATGCCCTTGGCTGTTAATTAATGGTGTACTGGGTTATGTCCTTGGCTGTCAATTGAAGGTGTACTGGGTTATGTCCTTAGCTGTTAATTAATGGTGTACTGGGTTATGCCCTTGGATGTTAATTAAAGGTGTACTGGGTTATGTCCTTAGCTGTTAATTAAAGGTGTACTGGGTTATGCCCTTGGCTGTTAATTAATGGTGTACTGAGTTATGTCCTTGGCTGTTAATTATTGGTGTACTACTGGTTGTCACCCTCCCAGATGATCGGCCTGCCGTCGCAGACTCTCGGCCATATCCTGTGTCTCTACGTCAGCGCTCTCCATGTCGACGTCACCGCCGAGATTGAGCTCAAGGACATCGGCGCCGAGTCGAAGGTGTCCTTGGATGACCTCTGCAAGAAGACGGTCGACCTGAACCTGAAGGCCGGGTCCTTCCAGCACGTGCACCTGACCCAGGCCAGCGCGCTGATCGGGGCCAGCGACCTGTCCTGGCGCAAGTCCGACCTGGCCAGGTGAGCGGTGGCGCCATCTGGCGGCAGAAACATGTGATATATAGCCAAATGGCGCCCAAAAATATGCTTAGCTATACATTAGTCGCCTAGCGAGGTGACCAGGTAGCGCCATCTGGCGGCAGAAACATTATAAGTCCATCACCTGATTTCCAACTCTTTAAAAATAGAATCAAGATATTATTCGTAAGATTTGTTAAAGTTATAGAATGAAGTATTCTTCCCGAACAACAAAAGGTGTATAGATAAATGCGGATCTTGTTTGTTGTTACCTTGGTGACGTGCAGACGGACATACGTGTCTGGTACTTCCGGTTTAAAAAAAAATTGTATTCTTTATTTCATCAAGGCACAGAACCGACAATATACAATGAACGGTAAACGAGCAGCACACCTCAAAAACACCATACAGTACACAGCAAATAATATATAGGATATGTTTATTTTTACTTCCGGTTGTTGTTGCAGACGTCTGGATGACAATGCCGCCATGCTGCGAGCGGCCGCCCAGCGCGCGCGCCTCCAGCTCACGTGCTACCAGTGGCTGCACGAAGACTGCCTGGGTCGGGCGGGGGTGGGGGGCGCCGGCGCCGACAACAAGGCCAGCCCCCCGCCCGCCGCCGCCCCACCGACCAGGGCCAGCCTCATGGCCGAACTCAGCAAGGTCAGCGGATCTCTGGATTTGATTTGATTTGATTTGATCTGAGTGCGTGTTATGGAGGGTGTTACAATTTGAAAATGGAGGATAATGATGTCATAGGGAAACACGCACTCACGTCATATCCTGCTGGTATTTTGGTATTTTGAATGTCCCTTGTCATCGGCTTGAACTCAACGACAACCATTCAACCTTGAATGGTATTTCACCCTTTCCGGTGTATAAGTCGCACCTTTAAGTATTGCATATTTTGTTTAACATTGTAACATTATATTTTTTTTTTTTTTTTTTTTTTTTTTTTGAGGAAGCTTCATGATCATAACCGGGGTATCCTCGTTAAATAAATGTGTTTAAACCAACAAAATGTTTATTTTATTTCGTGTTACAGTGCAGCCAGCAGCTCGGGGCGCAGGAGGCGACCGTAGCAGCCATGCTGAGCCACCACGCCCAGCTCGAGGCCACCGTCACCCAGCGCCTCAAGTGGGCGGCCGGCGCCAACCCGGGCCTCAGCGGGGTGCTGGCGCGCTTCGAGGCCGGGCTGGCGGCGGCCCAGGAGGCCATGGAGGCCGACCGGGCCCTGGCCGCCCAGCTGGTCACAGTCACCAACGCCCTGCTCCACTTCGAGAGCCAGCGAACGGCCACCCAAGAGGCGCTGACCGGTGACGCCACTCTGCTGGAGCTGTTCTACAGGTGGGTGGGGGAGGGGGATGGGGAGTGGAGGGTGGGGTTGGGGGGGGGAGGGGGTGTGGGCGTCTGCGCGTAGGCCACTGGTTGGATTGTATATTCAGGACGCTTTAACCACTTCTGGTCATATCGCGTCAATCCGTGGAAGAAGGAAGGGAGAGTGGAGCCATGTCCCCGGGGGTAACCCCCTACTCTTTGCGAAGAAGGACATGGGATCTGTATCCTGCGACCACACAGACATGGCCACAGCAGGGCGCGAATCACAGATCCACGTGCCGTTAGGCTCTCAGGTGGCCAGAACACTCAAGGCGAGCGCTCTAACCCAGTGAGCTATCGAGGCGGCCCCCAAGTCCTCTCGGTATCCCAACCTGTGGGTTGTAGCACAGAACGTTTATCCTTCGTCTGACTTAACCCGTGTGTGCACAAAAATGGCTTAAAGCATAAATCCACCCAAGGCTCGAGTCCGACCGTTGCGGTCTTTGGTTGTAAAGTGTCGGGGTCTGTGGTTGTAAAGTGTCGGGGTCTGTGGTTGTAAAGTGTCGGGGTCTGTGGCTATAGAGTGTCGGAGTCTGTGGTTGTAAAGTGTCAGGGTCTGTGGCTATAAAGTGTCGGGGTCTGTGGTTGTAAAGTGTCAGGGTCTGTGGCTATAAAGTGTCGGGGCCTGTGGTTGTAAAGTGTCGGGGTCTGTGGTTGTAAAGTGTCAGGGTCTGTGGTTGTAAAGTGTCGGGGTCTGTGGTTGTAAAGTGTCGGGGTCTGTGGCTATAAAATGTCGGGGTCTGTGATTGTAAAGTGTCAGGGTCTGTGGCTATAAAATGTCGGGGCCTGTGGTTGTAAAGTGTCGGGGTCTGTGGTTATAAAGTGTCAGGGTCTGTGGTTGTAAAGTGTCGGGGTCTGTGGTTGTAAAGTGTCGGGGTCTGTGGCTATAAAGTGTCGGGGCCTGTGGTTGTAAAGTATCAGGGTCTGTGGCTATAAAGTGTCGGGGTCTGTGGTTGTAAAGTGTCGGGGCCTGTGGTTGTAAAGTGTCAGGGTCTGTGGCTATAAAGTGTCGGGGTCTGTGGTTGTAAAGTGTCGGGGTCTGTGGTTGTAAAGTGTCAGGGTCTGTGGTTATAAAGTATCGGGGTCTATGGTTGGAAAGTGTCGGGGTCTGTGGTTGTAAAGTGTCAGGGTCTGTGGTTGTAAAGTGTCGGGGTCTGTGGTTGTAAAGTGTCGGGGTCTGTGGCTATAAAGTGTCGGGGTCTGTGGTTGTAAAGTGTCGGTGTCTGTGGCTATAAAGTGTCGGGGTCTGTGGTTGTAAAGTGTCGGGGTCTGTGGCTATAAAGTGTCGGGGTCTGTGGTTGTAAAGTGTCGGGGTCTGTGGTTGTAAAGTGTCAGGGCCTGTGGTTATAAAGTATCGGGGCCTGTGGTTGTAAAGTGTCGGGGTCTGTGGTTGTAAAGTGTCAGGGTCTATGGCTATAAAGTGTCGGGGCCTGTGGTTGTAAAGTGTCGGGGTCTGTGGTTGTAAAGTGTCGGGGTCTGTGGCTATAAAGTGTCGGGGTCTGTGGTTGTAAAGTGTCGGTGTCTGTGGCTATAAAGTGTCGGGGTCTGTGGTTGTAAAGTGTCGGGGTCTGTGGCTATAAAGTGTCGGGGTCTGTGGCTATAAAGTGTCGGGGTCTGTGGCTATAAAGTGTCGGGGTCTGTGGCTATAAAGTGTCGGGGTCTGTGGCTATAAAGTGTCGGGGTCTGTGGTTATAAAGTGTTGGGGTCCGTGGTTGTAATGGGTCTGTGTTTGAACGCTCTGTTATGGTTTCAGATGTAAGGAGACTTGTACAATGATTGCCGACTCGGAGAGTTCCGTCACGGAGACAGAGGAGGCCATAATGGAAATCAACGTGAGTGCTATCCCTGTAGGCTACTATTATATATTGTCATTTTCACCGTCCCACACTCCGAGCTAAGCCCCGCCCACGCTTGAGTCGAATATGAAATTGACAAACATAACTGATGGTGCAAGTGAGAAGTACTCATGTCTGAAACTGACAAGAAAGTGACATGCTGCTTTGTTTATCTAACTTGTTTGTCGGACGTAACGCAGTTGGCAGAGTTTGTTTCGCCATATGATTGGATAAGCAACAGTGACGTCAATGAATGATTGACAGCCTGGATCGGTCTATTGAGAAGCCGCTGTAGCTCAGTTGGTATTTAGGTTCGATACCGCGTGCGGGCTGCCACCAGTGGCTTGGGGTATAGGGAAGGAGGGAGGAGAGGTGGTTATCAGATGGCTGAGCCATGGGCGCTACCAACTCAGCCACGTTGTGACACCGCCTAACATCTCTATTATTCATGTATTAATAATTTATTATTATTATTATTATTATTAAATTATTACTATAAAATTATTGTTAAATTAGCACTATAAAATTATTATTATTATTTAATTATTGTTATTATTATTTAATTATTGTTATTATTATTTAATTATTTAATTATTTTTATCTATTATTAGATTTAATAGATTTAACCGATTTAATTCAAAGAAAAGATGTCTATAATGAAGTGTACATCATGAATGAATGTGCATCAATCGGTCCTAATTCATTATAAACATCTTTTCTCTTAATTAAATCGGTTTGTTGGTGGATATGCGTGATTTACTCCATACTGCAGCACCTGAAGTCATTGGGAATTGATGTTAATGATAGTTGATATCTTTCAGCCGTTGAGTCCGGGGCAGAGTGTCAGCGCCACCTGGCTGAAGACTACGCAAGAGATGGTGGCGGCCAAGGCTGAGGGCGTCAACACCAGTGTGTGCAAACTAAGGGCCACCGTTCACTGCACCAAGGTAAGTGAGGCAGGAGATGGTGGCGGCCAAGGCTGAGGGCGTCAACACCAGTGTGGGCAAACTAAGGGCCACCGTTCACTGCACCAAGGTAAGTGAGGCAGGAGATGGTGGCCGCCAAGGCTGAGGGCGTCAACACCAGTGTGGGCAAACTAAGGGCCACCGTCCACTGCACCAAGGTAAGTGAGACAGGAGATGGTGGCCGCCAAGGCTGAGGGCGTCAACACCAGTGTGGGCAAACTAAGGGCCACCGTTCACTGCACCAAGGTAAGTGAGGCAGGAGATGGTGGCCGCCAAGGCTGTGGCCCAATTTAGCCTGTATGTGCACAAAAGTGGCCTAAAACACCAACATTCCGCCAAGGCTGAGGGCGTCAACACCAGTGTGGGCAAACTAAGGGCCACCGTCCACTGCACCAAGGTAAGTGAGGCAGGAGATGGTGGCCGCCAAGGCTGAGGGCGTCAACACCAGTGTAGGCAAACTAAGGGCCACCGTTCACTGCACCAAGGTAAGTGAGGCAGGAGATGGTGGTCGCCAAGGCTGAGGGCGTCAACACCAGTGTGGGCAAACTAAGGGCCACCGTTCACTGCACCAAGGTAAGTGAGGCAGGAGATGGTGGCCGCCAAGGCTGTGGCCCAATTTAGCCTGTATGTGCACAAAAGTGGCCTAAAACACCAACATTCCGCCAAGGCTGAGGGCGTCAACACCAGTGTGGGCAAACTAAGGGCCACCGTCCACTGCACCAAGGTAAGTGAGGCAGGAGATGGGGGCCGCCAAGGCTGAGGGCGTCAACACCAGTGTAGGCAAACTAAGGGCCACCGTTCACTGCACCAAGGTAAGTGAGGCAGGAGATGGTGGTCGCCAAGGCTGAGGGCGTCAACACCAGTGTGGGCAAACTAAGGGCCACCGTTCACTGCACCAAGGTAAGTGAGGCAGGATATGGTGGCCGCCAAGGCTAAGGGCGTCAACACCAGTGTGGGCAAACTAAGGGCCACCGTTCACTGCACCAAGGTAAGTGAGGCAGGAGATGGTGGCCGCCAAGGCTGAGGGGGGTCAACACCAGTGTGGGCAAACTAAGGACCACCGTTCACTGCACCAAGGTAAGTGAGGCAGGAGATGGTGGCCCCCAAGGCTGAGGGCGTGAACACCAGTGTGGGCAAACTAAGGGCCACCGTTCACTGCACCAAGGTAAGTGAGGCAGGAGATGGTGGCGGCCAAGGCTGAGGACGTCAACACCAGTGTGGGCAAACTAAGGGCCACCGTTCACTGCACCAAGGTAAGTGAGGCAGGAGATGGGGGCCGCCAAGGCTGAGGGTGTCAACACCAGTGTGGGCAAACTAAGGGCCACCGTTCACTGCACCAAGGTAAGTGAGGCAGGAGATGGGGGCGGCCAAGGCTGGGGGCGTCAACACCAGTGTGGGCAAACTAAGGGCCACCGTTCACTGCACCAAGGTAAGTGAGACAGGAGATGGTGGCCGCCACGGCTGAGGGCGTCAACACCAGTGTGGGCAAACTTAGGGCCACCGTTCACTGCACCAAGGTAAGTGAGGCAGAAGATTGGGGCCGCCAAGGCTGAGGGTGTCAACACCAGTGTGGGCAAACTAAGGGCCACCGTTCACTGCACCAAGGTAAGTGAGGCAGGAGATGGGGGCCGCCAAGGCTGAGGGTGTCAACACCAGTGTGGGCAAACTAAGGGCCACCGTTCACTGCACCAAGGTAAGTGAGGCAGGAGATGGTGGCGGCCAAGGCTGAGGGCGTCAACACCAGTGTGGGCAAACTAAGGGCCACCGTTCACTGCACCAAGGTAAGTGAGGCAGGAGATGGGGGCCGTCAAGGCTGAGGGCGTCAACACCAGTGTGGGCAAACTAAGGGCCACCGTTCACTGCACCAAGGTAAGTGAGGCCGGAGATGGTGGCCGCCAAGGCTGAGGGCGTCAACACCAGTGTGGGCAAACTAAGGGCCACCGTTCACTGCACCAAGGTAAGTGAGGCAGGAGATGGTGGCGGCCAAGGCTGAGGGCGTCAACACCAGTGTGGGCAAACTAAGGGCCACCGTTCACTGCACCAAGGTAAGTGAGGCAGGAGATGGTGGCCGCCAAGGCTGAGGGCGTCAACACCAGTGTGGGCAAACTAAGGGCCACCGTTCACTGCACCAAGGTAAGTGAGGCAGGAGATGGTGGCGGCCAAGGCTGAGGGCGTCAACACCAGTGTGGGCAAACTAAGGGCCACCGTTCACTGCACCAAGGTAAGTGAGGCAGGAGATGGGGGCCGCCAAGGCTGAGGGTGTCAACACCAGTGTGGGCAAACTAAGGGCCACCGTTCACTGCACCAAGGTAAGTGAGACAGGAGATGGTGGCCGCCAAGGCTGAGGGCGTCAACACCAGTGTGGGCAAACTAAGGGCCACCGTTCACTGCACCAAGGTAAGTGAGGCAGGAGATGGTGGCCGCCAAGGCTGAGGGCGTCAACACCAGTGTGGGCAAACTAAGGGCCACCGTCCACTGCACCAAGGTAAGTGAGGCAGGAGATGGTGGCCGCCAAGGCTGAGGGCGTCAACACCAGTGTGGGCAAACTAAGGGCCACCGTTCACTGCACCAAGGTAAGTGAGGCAGGAGATGGTGGCCGCCAAGGCTGAGGGCGTCAACACCAGTGTGGGCAAACTAAGGGCCACCGTTCACTGCACCAAGGTAAGTGAGGCAGGAGATGGGGGCCGCCAAGGCTGAGGGTGTCAACACCAGTGTGGGCAAACTAAGGGCCACCGTTCACTGCACCAAGGTAAGTGAGACAGGAGATGGTGGCCGCCAAGGCTGAGGGCGTCAACACCAGTGTGGGCAAACTAAGGGCCACCGTTCACTGCACCAAGGTAAGTGAGGCAGGAGATGGTGGCCGCCAAGGCTGAGGGCGTCAACACCAGTGTGGGCAAACTAAGGGCCACCGTCCACTGCACCAAGGTAAGTGAGGCAGGAGATGGTGGCGGCCAAGGCTGAGGGTGTCAACACCAGTGTGGGCAAACTAAGGGCCACCGTTCACTGCACCAAGGTAAGTGAGACAGGAGATGGTGGCCGCCAAGGCTGAGGGCGTCAACACCAGTGTGGGCAAACTAAGGGCCACCGTTCACTGCACCAAGGTAAGTGAGGCAGGAGATGGTGGCGGCCAAGGCTGAGGGCGTCAACACCAGTGTGGGCAAACTAAGGGCCACCGTCCACTGCACCAAGGTAAGTGAGGCAGGAGATGGTGGCGGCCAAGGCTGAGGGCGTCAACACCAGTGTGGGCAAACTAAGGGCCACCGTCCACTGCACCAAGGTAAGTGAGGCAGGAGATGGTGGCCGCCAAGGCTGAGGGCGTCAACACCAGTGTGGGCAAACTAAGGGCCACCGTCCACTGCACCAAGGTAAGTGAGGCAGGAGATGGTGGCCGCCAAGGCTGAGGGCGTCAACACCAGTGTGGGCAAACTAAGGGCCACCGTCCACTGCACCAAGGTAAGTGAGGCAGGAGATGGGGGCGGCCAAGGCTGAGGGCGTCAACACCAGTGTGGGCAAACTAAGGGCCACCGTCCACTGCACCAAGGTAAGTGAGGCAGGAGATGGTGGCCGCCAAGGCTGAGGGCGTCAACACCAGTGTGGGCAAACTAAGGGCCACCGTCCACTGCACCAAGGTAAGTGAGGCAGGAGATGGGGGCGGCCAAGGCTGAGGGCGTCAACACCAGTGTGGGCAAACTAAGGGCCACCGTCCACTGCGCCAAGGTAAGTGAGGCAGGAGATGGTGGCCGCCAAGGCTGAGGGCGTCAACACCAGTGTGGGCAAACTAAGGGCCACCGTTCACTGCACCAAGGTAAGTGAGACAGGAGATGGTGGCCGCCAAGGCTGAGGGCGTCAACACCAGTGTGGGCAAACTAAGGGCCACCGTTCACTGCACCAAGGTAAGTGAGACAGGAGATGGTGGCCGCCAAGGCTGAGGGCGTCAACACCAGTGTGGGCAAACTAAGGGCCACCGTTCACTGCACCAAGGTAAGTGAGGCAGGAGATGGTGGCCGCCAAGGCTGAGGGCGTCAACACCAGTGTGGGCAAACTAAGGGCCACCGTTCACTGCACCAAGGTAAGTGAGGCAGGAGATGGTGGCCGCCAAGGCTGAGGGCGTCAACACCAGTGTGGGCAAACTAAGGGCCACCGTTCACTGCACCAAGGTAAGTGAGACAGGAGATGGTGGCCGCCAAGGCTGAGGGCGTCAACACCAGTGTGGGCAAACTAAGGGCCACCGTTCACTGCACCAAGGTAAGTGAGACAGGAGATGGTGGCGGCCAAGGCTGAGGGCGTCAACACCAGTGTGGGCAAACTAAGGGCCACCGTTCACTGCACCAAGGTAAGTGAGGCAGGAGATCATGTTGTATTTAAGATGCCGGCCCGATAGCTCAGGTGGCCAGAGCGCTAGCATTCAGCGCTCTGGCCACCTGAGAGCCCAACGCCACGTGGGTCGATGGTTCGAACCCCGCTGTGGCCATGTCTGTGTAGTCGCAGGATAATTATCTAATGTCCTTCGTCGCAAAGAGTAGGGGGTTACCCCCGGGGACATGGCTCCACTCTTCCTTCCTTCTCCCATTGACGCGATATGACCAAAAAGTGGTTAAAGCGTCCTGAACAACCAACCAAGCAACCACGTTGTAATTAATACATATGCGGTGCTCCACCGAGACGACGAGGGGAGGGGAGGGTGGGGGGCAAGTCTTGAAGGACTATAGATGTATAGTTATTCCTTTCTCTTCCGGAGCAGGAGGGTGTCCGGGGCCAGGTGGTGGCGAAGGAAGGACTATAGATTTTGAACCAGTGTTCTTCTTTCTCTTCCGGATCAGGAGGGTGTCCGGGGCCAGGTGGTGGCGAAGGAAGGACTATAGATTTTGAACCAGTGTTCTTCTTTCTCTTCCGGATCAGGAGGGTGTCCGGGGCCAGGTGGTGGCGAAGGAAGGACTATAGATTTTGAACCAGTGTTCTTCTTTCTCTTCCGGATCAGGAGGGTGTCCGGGGCCAGGTGGTGGCGAAGGAAGGACTATAGATTTTGAACCAGTGTTCTTCTTTCTCTTCCGGATCAGGAGGGTGTCCGGGGCCAGGTGGTGGCGAAGGAAGGACTATAGATTTTGAACCAGTGGTCTTCTTTCTCTTCCGGATCAGGAGGGTGTCCGGGGCCAGGTGGTGGCGAAGGAAGGACTATAGATTTTGAACCAGTGTTCTTCTTTCTCTTCCGGATCAGGAGGGTGTCCGGGGCCAGGTGGTGGCGAAGGAAGGACTATAGATTTTGAACCAGTGTTTTTTTTTTCTTTCTCTTCCGGATCAGGAGGGTGTCCGGGGCCAGGTGGTGGCGATCCGGGCGATCCTGACCACCCACCACAAGCTCATGTCCGACATCCGCAGCATCCTCAAGTCTCTGGCCAAGGTAGGCGGCACCCTCTGTAGGCCGTATCGGTAACCAGTCGCCCATACTGGCCGCTGGATGTGTGGCTCAACGGAGCGGTGGTCTAAATTTGTCAACTTTAATTAACTTTAATCAAACTGAATTAGTTAACTAATTATTCATATTTATAAGTTATGTATAAAGTATAATGTATATATGATATGATTTATACGCATATTGTATATAATTTATATAAATTTTTTATTTCATTTGTATGTATATGTAACATGATTTATATGTATATAGGATGTAATGTATCTGTAAAATATAACGTAATTGATATGTATTTGTATTTATGGTTGCTTCATTACATATCGTGGCGGATAGGGATGAATAGACTTCAGCGGGTATATTGTGTAAATTACCCGGTTTACTTCGGTGTATGTACAGCGTCTTTGAACGGATTTACTAATTTGGCGCTATAGAAACCAATAATAATAATAGCAATAACAGTAATACGTCTCTATGCCTGTGACAGCAAGAAGAAAACGACCTGGGCTCTGACTTGGTGTCTGGCGGCATCCGAGAATACATCAACACCTACCGAGAGTTCTCCGAGACCTTCACCTCCATGCTGAAGCTGGTCATGTCTGAGGACCTGACGGCCTCCATACTGCAGCAGATAGAGCCCATGGTGGGGGAGCTCAGGGGACAGATACACGTGTGAGTACTGACTGACTGACGGCCTCCATACTGCAGCAGATAGAGCCCATGGTGGGGGAGCTCAGGGGGCAGATACACGTGTGAGTACTGACTGAACGACGGCCTCCATACTGCAGCAGATAGAGCCCATGGTGGGGGAGCTCAGGGGACAGATACACGTGTGAGTACTGACTGACTGACGGCCTCCATACTGCAGCAGATAGAGCCCATGGTGGTAGAGCTCAGGGGGCAGATACACGTGTGAGTACTGACTGACTGACGGCTTCCATACTGCAGCCGATAGAGCCCATGGTGGGGGAGCTCAGGGGACAGATACACGTGTGAGTACTGACTGACTGACGGCCTCCATACTGCAGCAGATAGAGCGCATGGTGGGGGAGCTCAGGGGGCAGATACACGTGTGAGTACTGGCTGACTGACGGCCTCCATACTGCAGCAGATAGAGCCCATGGTGGGGGAGCTCAGGGGACAGATACACGTGTGAGTACTGACTGACTGACGGCCTCCATACTGCAGCAGATAGAGCCCATGGTGGGGGAGCTCAGGGGGCAGATACACGTGTGAGTACTGACTGACTGACGGCCTCCATACTGCAGCAGATAGAGCCCATGGTGGGGGAGCTCAGGGGACAGATACACGTGTGAGTACTGACTGACTGACGGCGTCCATACTGCAGCAGATAGAGCCCATGGTGGGGGAGCTCAGGGGACAGATACACGTGTGAGTACTGACTGACTGACGGCCTCCATACTGCAGCAGATAGAGCGCATGGTGGGGGAGCTCAGGGGACAGATACACGTGTCAATACTGACTGACTGACGGCCTCCATACTGCAGCAGATAGAGCCCATGGTGGGGGAGCTCAGGGGACAGATACACGTGTGAGTACTGACTGACTGACGGCCTTCATACTGCAGCAGATAGAGCCCATGGTGGGGGAGCTGAGGGGACAATACACGTGTGAGTACTGACTGCCTGACGGCCTCCATACTGCAGCAGATAGAGCCCATGGTGGGGGAGCTCAGGGGACAGATACACGTGTGAGTACTGACTGGCGACCTCCATACTGCAGCAGATAGAACCTAAGGTGGGGGAGCTCAGGGGACAGATACACGTGTGAGTACTGACTGACTGACGGCCTCCATACTGCAGCAGATAGAGCCCATGGTGGGGGAGCTCAGGGGACAGATACACGTGTGAGTACTGACTGACTGACGGCCTCCATACTGCAGCAGATAGAGCCCATGGTGGGGGAGCTCAGGGGACAGATACACGTGTGAGTACTGACTGGCGACCTCCATACTGCAGCAGATAGAACCTAAGGTGGGGGAGCTCAGGGGACAGATACACGTGTGAGTACTGACTGACTGACGGCCTCCATACTGCAGCAGATAGAGCCCATGGTGGGGGAGCTCAGGGGACAGATACACGTGTGAGTACTGACTGACTGACGGCCTCCATACTGCAGCAGATAGAGCCCACGGTGGGGGAGCTCAGGGGACAGATACACGTGTGAGTACTGACTCACTGACGGCCTCCATACTGCAGCAGATAGAGCCCATGGTGGGGGAGCTCAGGGGACAGATACACGTGTGAGTACTGACTGACGGCCTCCATACTGCAGCAGATAAGAGCCCATGGTGGGGGAGCTCAGGGGACGGATACACGTGTGAGTACTAACTGACTGACGGCCTCCATACTGCAGCAGATAGAGCCCATGGTGGGGGAGCTCAGGGGACAGATACACGTGTGAGTACTGACTGACTGACGGCCTCCCTACTGCAGCAGATAGAGCCCATGGTGGGGGAGCTCAGGGGACAGATACAAGTGTGAGTACTGGCTGACTGACGGCCTCCATACTGCAGCAGATAGAGCCCATGGTGGGGAAGCTCAGGGGACAGATACACGTGTCAGTACTGACTGACTGACGGCCTCCATACTGCAGCAGATAGAGCGCATGGTGGGGGAGCTCAGGGGACAGATACACGTGTGAGTACTGACTCACTGACGGCCTCCATACTGCAGCAGATAGAGCCCATGGTGGGGGAGCTCAGGGGACAGATACAAGTGTGAGTACTGGCTGACTGACGGCCTCCATACTGCAGCAGATAGAGCCCATGGTGGGGAAGCTCAGGGGACAGATACACGTGTCAGTACTGACTGACTGACGGCCTCCATACTGCAGCAGATAGAGCGCATGGTGGGGGAGCTCAGGGGACAGATACACGTGTGAGTACTGACTGACTGACGGCGTCCATACTGCAGCAGATAGAGCCCATGGTGGGGGAGCTCAGGGGACAGATACACGTGTGAGTACTGACTGACTGACGGCCTCCATACTGCAGCAGATAGAGCCTATGGTGGGGGAGCTCAGGGGACAGATACACGTGTGAGTACTGACTCACTGACGGCCTCCATACTGCAGCAGATAGAGCCCATGGTGGGGGAGCTCAGGGGACAGATACACGTGTGAGTACTGACTGACTGACGGCCTCCATACTGCAGCAGATAGAGCCCACGGTGGGGGAGCTCAGGGGACAGATACACGTGTGAGTACTGACTGACTGACGGCCTCCATACTGCAGCAGATAGAGCCCATGGTGGGGGAGCTCAGGGGACAGATACACGTGTGAGTACTGACTGGCGACCTCTATACTGCAGCAGATAGAACCTAAGGTGGGGGAGCTCAGGGGACAGATACACGTGTGAGTACAAACTGACGGCCTCCATACTGCAGCAGATAGAACCTAAGGTGGGGGAGCTCAGGGGACAGATACACCTGTGAGTACTGACTAACTGACGGCCTCCATACTGCAGCAGATATAGCCTATGGTGGGGGAGCTCAGGGGACAGATACACGTGTGAGTACTGACTGACTGACGGCCTCCATACTGCAGCAGATAGAGCCCATGGTGGGGGAGCTCAGGGGACAGATACACGTGTGAGTACTGACTCACTGACGGCCTCCATACTGCAGCAGATAGAGCCCATGGTGGGGGAGCTCAGGGGACAGATACACGTGTAAGTACTGACTGACTGACGGCCTCCATACTGCAGCAGATAGAGCCCATGGTGGGGGAGCTCAGGGGACAGATACACGTGTGAGTACTGACTGGCGACCTCTATACTGCAGCAGATAGAACCTAAGGTGGGGGAGCTCAGGGGACAGATACACCTTCGCACAGTCCAGACTGACCCTTCGTCACCATGGTTATAATAGTATTTCCGGTTTTCCACAGTATATACGATGACCTGATGAACTTCGCGCCGCCCTTGACCTTGGACCAGACGCCGGCAGAGGGCAAGGACGTCGGACCCAGCTTCGCCGCGGGTACGTGTTTCATTGTATCCCACTTGACCTTGGGATATATGGAGGTCATCCATACCACGTGTACTCCGTTGTGTTACCTTTCGTGTACCGTGTAATTTAGCTCCTACAGTATACACGACTTCGCAATAGCTCTGGCCACCTGAGAGGCTAACGGCACGTGGATCGATGATTCGCGCCCCGCTGTGGCCATGTCTGTGTGGTCGCAGGATAAAGATCCCATGTCCTTCTTTGCAAAGAGTAGGCAGTAACCCCCGGGGACATGGCCCCACTCTCCCTCCCTTCTCCCATTGACGCGATATGACCAAAAGTGTGTAAAGCAACCTGAATATACAACCAACCAACTCCCGGGGACATGGCTCCACCCTCCCTGCCTTCTCCCATTGACGCGATATGACCAGAAAGCGTCCTGAATATACAGCCAACCTATCGTCTTGCTATTCACAGCTCTGAAGAAGTCTGGAGACGCAGTGGCGCCCCCTGCCGTCATGTCTCCCAAGCGACTGCCGCTCTCCCTGAGGCAGGACCTGACGGGGGCGCCCTCTGGCGACCATAGTCCCCAGACGGCCGCCACCCCGAAAGTGGGCAGTGAGTATAGCACGTGCTACCTGACAGCGGCGGATCTCACGAACGCTGTTTAGCCGACGAAGCGGATTAGTCGGCTAAAATTACCATGTAAATGATGGGCGATTTTAGTCGATCGACTAAGCCCCGTAGCCGGCGGAACTGTGTACGTGACATAGGCCACAGATGACGGGCTCCGTCGGTTTCCCCATGGTTCTGATTGTTACCAATTGTGCCAACCCGATTAAAGCCCGATCGAATGAAAGAGCACTGTTATAGCAGTGCACGAAATATGTGTAACATGTATTATGTATATGTAATCTACGTAATAGTAGTAACATTAGTATATGTAATATACAAGTTTTTTTGGCTGTATTCGGCATTACACGTGACGCGCCTGTTACAGTTATAATGTGAATAATAGTGAATGTGTTTTTTTTGTGGGAATTCGTTCGACGCTCATACATAGATTTAGTTATACAGCTACGTTTAAGACTTCCCAACTTCTTTCATTCCAATGTCTGGAGATGAAATAAGATGAGAGGATGAGATAAGATGAGATAATATAAGAGGATGAGATAAGATGAGATAAGATAAGAGGATGAGATAAGATGAGATAAGATGAGAGGATGAGATAAAATGAGAAAAGGTGAGATAGGATCAGAGGAGATATGATGGAGCCGTTGCTTGGCCCTTCCTGTGCGGTATATAATTGTGGTGACTGGCTGCCGCCGGAGATGGTTCTGACGTGTGCGTCTCTCTCCACAGCGCCCATTAACAAGAAGTCTGATAAAGTAACCAGAGACCCCAAAACTGGCAAAGGTATGGTATTGTTTTTTTTTAAATTATATTTTGATGCCATTCATTTGGATTTATTCATGAATTGATATCCACTTCTGTTTTGTGAATGGTTATCGTTGATTAGATTTTTTCCGCCATTGGACTGTTTGTTTCTATAGTTACATATTGCTACCATGATATTCTATGTTGACGTATTGTTTTATGGGATTGTATATATCCATGGTTACGTATTGTTCTCCTTGAATTGTATATTTCCATAGTTACATAATTGTTTCCTTTGATGGGCACATTGCCACCGTTACACATTGCTCCCATTAGATTGAATGTTGCCATGGTGATATCATGTCATATTATTTGTGACGTTTCAGCGATTCAGGAACGTAACTCGTACGCTGTCGGCGTCTGGCGTCGTGTGAAGATGAAGCTGGACGGTCGCGATCCGGACGTCAACAAGAGGCTGTCAGTGGCCGAGCAGGTGTGTCCCCCCCCCCCCCCCAGCCCCGCCGCCCCACCGTCTCTACCTGTACTAGAGGTCTGTACCCCCTCCCCCCCCCCCTCCGTCTCTACCTAGAGGTCTGTAGCCCCCTCTCCCGCCACCCCACCATCTCTTCCTACAGGGATGTACCCTCTCCCCCCCCCGCCAACCCGCCATCTCTGCCTTCAGGGATTTAGCCCCCCCCCCCCTCCCCTCGCATCACCATCTTCTGGTCTGTATTCTGCCCTACCGTCCCCCACCCTCCGTCACCCCGCCATCACCAACTACTGGACCAGGTCTGTATTGTACCCCCCCCCTCCTCTCGCATCACCAACTTCTGGTCTGTATTCTACCCCACCATCCCCCACCCTCCGTCACCCCGCCATCACCAACTTCTGGTCTGTATTCTACCCCACCATCCCCCACCCTCCGCCATCACCACCTTCTGGTCTGTATTGTCCCTCCTTTATGCCCTTCCCACCCCATGACCACTTGGGTGGTTAACACATCTTGCTGTTTATATATTGTTATTGCTACTGGTGCACAATACTCGAATTGGGAAGGCAACCACCATGTTTGGTAGGTAAAACAAACGTGCTTGGCGTGATTCAAAACTTACCATTCGCACCAAAATGCTAATCTACAGGGTGTGCGTTCTGAGTAGCTTGCTGTATGGCAATGAAACGTGGATAACGTATTTTGGCCAAGAAAGTAAATTGAATAACTTCCATTTTCGTTGCCTGCGAAACATTTTCGGCATATCTTGGCAAGACAAGATCACGAATGCTGAAGTGTTAGCCAGGGCCAACCTACCAAGCATTCTTGCTCTTGTGAAGCAAAGTCGTCTACGTTGGCTTGGGAACGTTCATCGTATGCAAGATGAACGCTTTCCTAAGGATGTGCTATACGGTGAACTCGCCGACGCAAAAGGCCAACTGGACGGCCAAAGCTTAGGTTTAAAGATGTTTGTAAGCGGGACATGAAGGCTTTCGGCATTGATCCAGATTCTTGGGAGGATCTGGCATCCCAAAAGAGGGGATGAGCACGTGTCGTGCGTGACGGAATGGCCCACCACGACGGGCTTTGGTTTGTGAAACTGGACTTGAAACGCCAATCTGGGCGTCCACCAGCGAGCACAAACAAGCATCTATCGACAGGTCACCGTTGCGATGACTGCGGTAAGCTCTGTCGATCACAGATAGGCTTACTCAGTCATAAGCGTAAATGCCGCGTTACGAATCGTATAACTTAAACCAAAGCAAAGCTCCAAATCTATCGTCTTTCGCAGACGGACGGATGCCAACAAACAGGCACACGTGTGCGAAACAATTGTGCGTGGACGTTATGACAATGGAATGTGCCCACTGTGAGAGACAGACTGGTTGAACGTGTCCACTGTGAGAGACTCACTGACTGAACGTGTCCACTGTGACAGACTCACTGATTGAACGTTTCCACTGTGAGAGACCGACTGATTGAACGTGTTCACTGTGAGAGACCGACTGATTGAACGTGTCCACTGTGAGAGACCGACTGACTGAACGTGTTCACTGTGAGAGACCGACTGATTGAACGTGTCCACTGTGAGAGACCGACTGATTGAACGTGTCCACTGTGAGAGACCGACTGATTGAACGTGTCCACTGTGAGAGACAGACTGATTGAACGTGTCCACTGTGAGAGACCGACTGACTGAACGTGTCCACTGTGAGAGACCGACTGACTGAACGTGTCCACTGTGAGAGACCGACTGATTGAACGTGTCCACTGCGAGATATCGACTGGGGGGTGACGCCTGTGGTGGGGTCTATGGTGAGGTCTGGGACGGCGTCTGGGGTGGGGTCTGGGGTGGGATATGGGCTGGGGTCTGCGCTGGGGCATGCGCTGTGGCCTGGGCCTGGGGCCTGAGGTTTGAAGTCTTGGGTGGGGTTTATGGTAGGGCCTGTGGGGAGGGGGGGGGGTCAATGTTGGGGCGTAGGATGGCGTCAGGGGTGGGGTGGGGGGCTTGTGTTAGTGGTGACACACCCGCACTCCCGAAGCCAGCATCACCCCGGCTCCACCGCCTCCCCCCCCCCCCACACCCGCCACCCTCCCAAGTTTTGTTGTCTGGTGATAAATGACGCTGTTTACGCGGCCTGGGGTTGCCTTTGTAGCGCCACTAGAGGCGACATGGTCGCGAGGGGTGGCGGGGGGGGGGGGGGGGGAGGGGCCCGGGTGGAATTAGGGCTTAAAGAGGGGCGGGATGACCAAGGCTGTCTAGACCGTTGGTGGTCGACGTGGTGGGCCCGGTGGATGGATGGAGGGACATTACTGTGTAAGTGTCCTGTTAGTGGGCGGTTGGCATTAGGCCGGCACACCTCGTGGAGAGTTCTTGCAATCAGGATATGTCGTAAAGTGGCGAGGGATAGCTCGGGCCATCAGGATATGTCGTAAAGTGGCGAGGGATAGCTCGGGCCATCAGGATATGTCGTAAAGTGGCGAGGGATACCTCGGTCCATCAGGATATGTCGTAAAGTGGCGAGGGATAGCTCGGGCCATCAGGATATGTCGTAAAGTGGCGAGGGATAGCGCGGTCCATCAGGATATGTCGTAAAGTGGCGAGGGATAGCTCCGGCCATCAGGATATGTCGCGAAGTGGCGAGGGATAGCTCGGTCCATTAGGATATGTCATAAAGTGGCGAGGGATAGCTCGGTCCATCAGGATATGTCGTAAAGTGGCGAGGGATAGCTCCGGCCATCATGATATGTCGTAAAGTGGCGAGGGATAGCTCCGGCCATCAGGATATGTCGTAAAGTGGCGAGGGATAGCGCGGTCCATCAGGATATGTCGCGAAGTGGCGAGGGATAGCTCGGTCCATTAGGATATGTCGTAAAGTGGCGAGGGATAGCTCGGTCCATCAGGATATGACTTAAAGTGGCGAGGGATAGCTCCGGCCATCAGGATATGTCGTAAACTGACAAGGTAGAGTTCGGGCCATCAGGATATCTCGTAAAATCAGGATATGTCGTACAGTGGCGAGGGATAGATCGGGGCTATAGGATATGTCGTTATCTGGCAAGGGATAGCTCGGGCCATAAGGATATGTCGTAAACTGACAAGGGAGAGTTCGGGCCATCAGGATATGTCGTAAAGTGGCAGGGGATAGCTCGGGCCATAAGGATATGCCGTAAACTGGTGTAGATTAAGTTTGTGCCATGGAATGGATTGAAGTGCACGAAAAATATTGCCTTTCCTTTATAATAATGGATCGTTATTACTTTTTTATAATTATTAAATGTTATTAAAGTTTTTCGCTCCCGGTTTTAAGTACAATTACGCCTAGAGGCAATGGATGCACTGTTGTATAGATGTGACGTTATTAACCAAGATGGAGACAGACGAGCTGGTTCCCTGAGGTCTTGTGGCCAGGGTACCAGGCTGCAGACGCGTACCGTGCCCTGCTGTGCCCCCCGCACCCCTCCCCCCCTCCTTCCCCACCCCGACCCCCACCGCCCGACCCCCCCCCCACCCCGACACCCCCTCTCTCCGCCACACTGTGCTGCTTACTGCCTGTCTATCGGGTATCTGGGTTAGTTAGATTGTGGTGTGGTGGGGTGGTTTTTTTTCCGAGCGACTGCAGGGAGCAAAACTTAGCCTCTGCGCTGGCATTGTTGCCGCCGTATGGCCGCTTCTGGTGAAAAGCGTGCGGTGAGGCTGAAAGGCCCGGCGTGGTGCCGACGTTCCGGGCATTGATGGCGTCTTTACAGTCTCGCCCAAGTCTCGTCGACCGGAAGATATGCCTTCCTTCCTGTTTGCGGCAATAAACGCCAAATATACTTGCGCTTCCAACTCATAATGTGTCGCCCTCTTGTTGGGGGTCAGGGGTGGTAGCGTTGTCCTCTTGTTG
This sequence comes from Arenicola marina, assembly GCA_964019135.1. NCBI lineage: Eukaryota > Metazoa > Annelida > Polychaeta > Arenicolidae > Arenicola > Arenicola marina. The sequence goes on from OZ025251.1 coordinate 9,445,558, forward strand.
GGGGTCACGGGTGGTAGCGTCGTCCTCCTGTTGGGGGTTAGGGGTGGTAGCGTCGTCCTCTTTTTGGGGGTCAGGGGTGGTAGGGTTGTCCTCTTGTTGGGGATCAGGGGTGGTAGCGTTGTCCTCTTGTTGGGGGTCAGGGGTGGAAGCGTCGCCCTACTGTTGGGGGTCAGAGGTGGTAGCGTTGTCCTCTTGTTGGGGGTCAGAGTTGGTAGCGTCGCCCTCTTGTTGGGGGTCAGGGGTGGTAGCGTCGCCCTCTTGTTGGGGGTCAGGGGTGGTAGCGTCGCCCTCTTGTTGGGGGTCAGAGGTAGTAACGTCGCCCTCCTGTTGGGGGTCAGGGGTGGTAACGTCGCCCTCTTGTTGGGGGTCAGAGGTGGTAACGTCACCCTCCTGTTGGGGGTCAGGGGTGGTAGCGTCGTCCTCTTGTTGGGGTTCAGAGGTGGTAGCGTTGTCCTCTTGTTGGGGGTCAGAGGTGGTAGCGTTGTCCTCTTGTTGGGGGTCAGGGGTGGTAACGTCGCCCTCTTGTTGGGGGTCAGGGGTGGTAGCGTCCCACTCTTGTTGGGGGTCAGGGGTGGTAGCGTCGCCCTCTTGTTGGGGGTCAGGGGCGGTAGCATCGCCATCTTGTTGGGGGTCAGAGGTGGTAGCATCGCCCTCCTGTTGGGGGTCAGGGGTGGTAGCGTCGTCCTCTTGTTGGGGGTCAGGGGTGGTAGCGTTGTCCTCTTGTTGGGGGTCAGGGGTGGTAGCGTCGCCCTCTTGTTGGGGGTCAGGGGCGGTAGCGTCGCCCTCTTGTTGGGGGTCAGGGGTGGTAGCGTCGCCCTCTTGTTGGGGGTCAGAGGTGGTAGCGTTGTCCTCTTGTTGGGGGTCAGGGGTGGTAGCGTTGTCCTCTTGTTGGGGGTCAGGGGTGGTAGCGTCGTCCTCTTGTTGGGGGTCAGGGGTGGTAGCGTTGTTCTCTTGTTGGGGGTCAGGGGCGGTAGCGTCGCCCTCTTGTTGGGGGTCAGGGGTGGAAGCGTCGCCCTACTGTTGGGGGTCAGGGGTGGTAGCGTCGTCCTCCTGTTGGGGGTCAGAGGTGGTAGCGTTGTCCTCTTGTTGGGGGTCAGGGGTGGTAGCGTTGTCCTCTTGTTGGGGGTCAGAGGTGGTAGCGTTGTTCTCTTGTTGGGGGTCAGGGGTGGTAGCGTTGTCCTCTTGTTGGGGGTCAGAGGTGGTAGCGTTGTCCTCTTGTTGGGGGTCAGGGGGGTAGGGTTGCCCTCTTGTTGGGGGTCAGGGGGGTAGGGTTGCCCTCTTGTTGGGGGTCAGGGGGGTAGTGTTGCCCTCTTGTTGGGGGTCAGGGGAGTAGGGTTGCCCTCTTGTTGGGGGTCAGGGGGGTAGGGTTGCCCTCTTGATGGGGGTCAGGGGGGTAGCGTCGCCCTCTTGTTGGGGGTCAGGGGTGGTAGCGTCGTCCTCTTGTTGGGGGTCAGGGGTGGTAGCGTCGTCCTCTTGTTGGGGGTCAGAGGTGGTAGCGTTGTCCTCTTGTTGGGGGTCAGAGGTGGTAGCGTTGTCCTCTTGTTGGGGGTCAGAGGTGGTAGCGTCGCCCTCCTGTTGGGGGTCAGGGGTGGTAGCGTCGTCCTCTTGTTGGGGGTCAGAGGTGGTAGCGTTGTCCTCTTGTTGGGGTCAGGGGTGGTAGCGTCGCCCTCTTGTTGGGGGTCAGAGGTGGTAGCGTTGTCCTCTTGTTGGGGGTCAGAGGTGGTAGCGTTGTCCTTTTGTTTGGGGTCAGGGGGGTAGAGTTGCCCTCTTGTTGGGGGTCAGGGGTGGTAGCGTCGTCCTCTTGTTGGGGGTCAGAGGTGGTAGCGTTGTCCTCTTGTTGGGGGTCAGGGGCGGTAGCGTCGCCCTCTTGTTGGGGGTCAGGGGTGGTAGCGTCGTCCTCTTGTTGGGGGTCAGGGGTAGTAGCGTTGTTCTCTTGTTGGGGGTCAGAGGTGGTAGCGTCGCCCTCTTGTTGAGGGTCAGGGGTGGTAGCGTCGTCCTCTTGTTGGGGGTCAGAGGTGGTAGCGTTGTCCTCTTGTTGGGGGTCAGGGGTGGTAGCGTTGTCCTCTTGTTGGGGGTCAGAGGTGGTAGCGTTGTCCTCTTGTTGGGGGTCAGGGGTGGTAGCGTTGTCCTCTTGTTGGGGGTCAGAGGTGGTAGCGTTGTTCTCTTGTTGGGGGTCAGGGGTGGTAGCGTTGTCCTCTTGTTGGGGGTCAGGGGTGGTAGCGTTGTCCTCTTGTTGGGGGTCAGGGGTGGTAGCGTCGTCCTCTTGTTGGGGGTCAGAGGTGGTAGCGTTGTCCTCTTGTTGGGGGTCAGGGGTGGTAGCGTTGTCCTCTTGTTGAGGGTCAGAGGTGGTAGCGTTGTTCTCTTGTTGGGGGTCAGGGGTGGTAGCGTTGTCCTCTTGTTGGGGGTCAGAGGTGGTAGCGTCGCCCTCCTGTTGAGGGTCAGGGGGGTAGGGTTGCCCTCTTGTTGGGGGTCAGGGGTGGTAGCGTCGTCCTCTTGTTGGGGGTCAGGGGTGGTAGCGTTGTCCTCTTGTTGGGGGTCAGAGGTGGTAGCGTTGTCCTCTTGTTGGGGGTCAGGGGTGGTAGCGTCGTCCTCTTGTTGGGGGTCAGAGGTGGTAGCGTTGTCCTCTTGTTGGGGGTCAGAGGTGGTAGCGTTGTCCTCTTGTTGGGGGTCAGGGGGGTAGGGTTGCCCTCTTGTTGGGGGTCAGGGGTGGTAGCGTCGTCCTCTTGTTGGGGGTCAGGGGTGGTAGCGTTGTTCTCTTGTTGGGGGTCAGGGGTGGTAGCGTCGCCCTCTTGTTGGGGGTCAGAGGTGGTAGCGTTGTCCTCTTGTTGGGGGTCAGAGGTGGTAGCGTTGTCCTCTTGTTGGGGGTCAGGGGGGTAGTGTTGCCCTCTTATTGGGGGTCAGGGGGGTAGGGTTGCCCTCTTGTTGGGGGTCAGGGGGGTAGGGTTGCCCTCTTGTTGGGGGTCAGGGGGGTAGCGTCGCCCTCTTGTTGGGGGTCAGGGGTGGTAGCGTCGTCCTCTTGTTGGGGGTCAGGGGTGGTAGCGTCGTCCTCTTGTTGGGGGTCAGAGGTGGTAGCGTTGTCCTCTTGTTGGGGGTCAGAGGTGGTAGCGTCGCCCTCCTGTTGGGGGTCAGGGGTGGTAGCGTTGTTCTCTTGTTGGGGGTCAGGGGTGGTAGCGTCGTCCTCTTGCTGGGGGTCAGAGGTGGTAGCGTTGTCCTCTTGTTGGGGGTCAGAGGTGGTAGCGTCGCCCTCCTGTTGAGGGTCAGGGGTGGTAGCGTTGTCCTCTTGTTGGGGGTCAGAGGTGGTAGCGTTGTCCTCTTGTTGGGGGTCAGAGGTGGTAGCGTTGTCCTCTTGTTGGGGTCAGGGGTGGTAGCGTCGTCCTCTTGTTGGGGGTCAGAGGTGGTAGCGTTGTCCTCTTGTTGGGGGTCAGAGGTGGTAGCGTTGTCCTCTTGTTGGGGTCAGGGGTGGTAGCGTTGTCCTCTTGTTGGGGGTCAGAGGTGGTAGCGTTGTCCTCTTGTTGGGGTCAGAGGTGGTAGCGTTGTCCTTTTGTTTGGGGTCAGGGGGGTAGAGTTGCCCTCTTGTTGGGGGTCAGGGGTGGTAGCGTCGTCCTCTTGTTGGGGGTCAGAGGTGGTAGCGTTGTCCTCTTGTTGGGGGTCAGGGGCGGTAGCGTCGCCCTCTTGTTGGGGGTCAGGGGTGGTAGCGTCGTCCTCTTGTTGGGGGTCAGGGGTAGTAGCGTTGTTCTCTTGTTGGGGGTCAGAGGTGGTAGCGTCGCCCTCTTGTTGAGGGTCAGGGGTGGTAGCGTCGTCCTCTTGTTGGGGGTCAGAGGTGGCAGCGTTGTCCTCTTGTTGGGGGTCAGGGGTGGTAGCGTTGTCCTCTTGTTGGGGGTCAGAGGTGGTAGCGTTGTCCTCTTGTTGGGGGTCAGGGGTGGTAGCGTTGTCCTCTTGTTGGGGGTCAGAGGTGGTAGCGTTGTTCTCTTGTTGGGGGTCAGGGGTGGTAGCGTTGTCCTCTTGTTGGGGGTCAGGGGTGGTAGCGTTGTCCTCTTGTTGGGGGTCAGGGGTGGTAGCGTCGTCCTCTTGTTGGGGGTCAGAGGTGGTAGCGTTGTCCTCTTGTTGGGGGTCAGGGGTGGTAGCGTTGTCCTCTTGTTGAGGGTCAGAGGTGGTAGCGTTGTTCTCTTGTTGGGGGTCAGGGGTGGTAGCGTTGTCCTCTTGTTGGGGGTCAGAGGTGGTAGCGTCGCCCTCCTGTTGAGGGTCAGGGGGGTAGGGTTGCCCTCTTGTTGGGGGTCAGGGGTGGTAGCGTCGTCCTCTTGTTGGGGGTCAGGGGTGGTAGCGTTGTCCTCTTGTTGGGGGTCAGAGGTGGTAGCGTTGTCCTCTTGTTGGGGGTCAGGGGTGGTAGCGTCGTCCTCTTGTTGGGGGTCAGAGGTGGTAGCGTTGTCCTCTTGTTGGGGGTCAGAGGTGGTAGCGTTGTCCCCTTGTTGGGGGTCAGGGGGGTAGGGTTGCCCTCTTGTTGGGGGTCAGGGGTGGTAGCGTCGTCCTCTTGTTGGGGGTCAGGGGTGGTAGCGTTGTTCTCTTGTTGGGGGTCAGGGGTGGTAGCGTCGCCCTCTTGTTGGGGGTCAGAGGTGGTAGCGTTGTCCTCTTGTTGGGGGTCAGAGGTGGTAGCGTTGTCCTCTTGTTGGGGGTCAGGGGGGTAGTGTTGCCCTCTTATTGGGGGTCAGGGGGGTAGGGTTGCCCTCTTGTTGGGGGTCAGGGGGGTAGGGTTGCCCTCTTGTTGGGGGTCAGGGGGGTAGCGTCGCCCTCTTGTTGGGGGTCAGGGGTGGTAGCGTCGTCCTCTTGTTGGGGGTCAGGGGTGGTAGCGTCGTCCTCTTGTTGGGGGTCAGAGGTGGTAGCGTTGTCCTCTTGTTGGGGGTCAGAGGTGGTAGCGTCGCCCTCCTGTTGGGGGTCAGGGGTGGTAGCGTTGTTCTCTTGTTGGGGGTCAGGGGTGGTAGCGTCGTCCTCTTGCTGGGGGTCAGAGGTGGTAGCGTTGTCCTCTTGTTGGGGGTCAGAGGTGGTAGCGTCGCCCTCCTGTTGAGGGTCAGGGGTGGTAGCGTTGTCCTCTTGTTGGGGGTCAGAGGTGGTAGCGTTGTCCTCTTGTTGGGGGTCAGAGGTGGTAGCGTTGTCCTCTTGTTGGGGTCAGGGGTGGTAGCGTCGTCCTCTTGTTGGGGGTCAGAGGTGGTAGCGTTGTCCTCTTGTTGGGGGTCAGAGGTGGTAGCGTTGTCCTCTTGTTGGGGTCAGGGGTGGTAGCGTTGTCCTCTTGTTGGGGGTCAGAGGTGGTAGCGTTGTCCTCTTGTTGGGGTCAGGGGTGGTAGCGGTGTCCTCTTGTTGGGGGTCAGAGGTGGTAGCGTTGTCCTCTTGTTGGGGTCAGGGGTGGTAGCGTTGTCCTCTTGTTGGGGGTCAGAGGTGGTAGCGTTGTCCTCTTGTTGGGGTCAGGGGTGGTAGCGTTGCCCTCTTGTTGGGGGTCAGGGGTGGTAGCGTCGCCCTCTTGTTGAGGGTCAGGGGTGGTAGCGTCGCCCTCCTGTTGGGGGTCAGGGGGGTAGGGTTGCCCTCTTGTTGGGGGTCAGGGGTGGTAGCGTCGTCTTCCTGTTGGGGGTCAGGGGTGGTATACAGCCTCATGTCACGTGTATATGTGACTAATGACACATCTTTCACGTTAATCAATACAATAATTTTGTTTCAATATTTCAGGTTGATTACGTCATCAAGGATGCGACCAGCCTGGACAATCTGGCCGTGCTGTACGAAGGTTGGACCCCGTGGGTGTGAGGACGAGGCCGCCGACCACGTGGCGCCGCCTGCTGTAGCGATCCTCGCCCCATGGTTAGGACAGCGTGGACACCCCCCAGCCACGGGGACCCCCAAACCCCTGGCAGGGCCGTCGTCTCGCTAACCGGAGGCCGGACAGAAGAGGAACCTGTTCTCACCGGCCGCCAGGGCCCGCCACTGGCTCCTTTTTGTGACCTTGGTTGGTCACGTGATGCTGGTGGCACGGCTGATAAACGTTCTTCTGTGGCTGACATGCGCGATGATCGCATGTCGTGCCATGTGACATTAATATACGTCACACATGCTGTGTCATGTGACATTACTATACGTCACACATGCTGTGTCATGTGACATTACTATACGTCACACATGCTGGTTGGTGACTACTATACGACACACATGCTGTGTCATGTGACATTACTGTACGCCACACCTGCTGTATCATGTGACATTAATATACGTCACACATGCTGCGTCATGTGACATTACTGTACGTCACGCATGTGTCATGTGACATTACTGTACGTCACACATGTGTCATGTGACATTACTGTACGTCAGACATGCTGTATCATGTGACATTACTGTGCGTCACGCATGCTGGTTGGTGACGACTATACGACACATGTTGTTTGGTTACTACTATAAGACACATGTTGTTTGGTTACTACTATAAGACACATTTTGTTTGGTGACTACTATACGACACATGTTGTTTGGTGACTACTATACGACACACATGTTGTGGCGACTACTATACGACACGCATGTTGTGGTGACTACTATAAGACACACATGTTGTTCGGTGACTACTGTACGACACATGTTTATTGGTGATTACTATACGACACACATGTTGTTTGGTGACTACTATACGACACACGTGTTGTTTGGTGACTACTATACGACACATATGTTGTTTGGTGACTATTATAAGACACACATGTTGTTCGGTGACTACTGTACGACACACATGTTGTTTGGTGACTACTATACGACACACGTGTGGTGACCACTATACGACACACAAATTGGTTGGTGGCTACTATACGACACGCGTTGTTTGGTGGCTACTATACGACACATATGTTGTGTGGTGACTACTCTACGACACACATGTTGTTTGGTGACTACTATACGACACACATGTTGTTTGGTGACTACTATACGACACACATGTTGTTTGGTGACTACTATACGACACACATGTTGTTTGGTGGCTACTATACGACACACATGTTGTTTGGTGACTACTATAAGATACATGTTGTTTGGTGACTACTATAAGGCACACATGTTGTTTGGTGACTACTATACGACACACATGTTGTTTATGGACTACTATACGACACACATGTTGTTTGGTGACTACTATACGACACACATGTTGTTTGGTGACTACTATATGACACAAATGTTGTTTGGTGACTACTATACGACACACATGTTGTTTGGTGACTATTATACGTCACACATGTTGTGAGGTGACTACTATACGACACACATGTTGTTTGGTGACTACTATACGACACACATGTTGTTTGGTGACTACTATGCGACACACATGTTGTTTGGTGACTACTATGCGACACACATGTTGTTTGGTGCTTACTATACGACACACATGTTGTTTGGGGACTACTATACGACACACATGTTGTTTGGTGACTACTATACGACACATGTTGTTTGGTGACTACTATACGACACATGTTGTTTGGTGACTACTATACGACACACATGTTGTGAAGTATGTCTACTATACGACACACATGTTGTGGCGACTACTATACGACACACATGTTGTGGTGACTACTATAAGACACACATGTTGTGGGGTGACTACTGTACGACACATGTTTATTGGTGATTACTATACGACACACGTGTTGTTTGGTGACTACTATACGACACATATGTTGTTTAGTGACTACTATACGACACACATGTTGTTTGGTGACTACTATACGACACACATGTTGTTTGGTGACTACTATACGACACATGTTGTTTAGTGACTACTATGCGACACACAGGTTGTTTGGTGACTACTATACGACACACATGTTGTTTAGTGACTACTATACGAAACACATGTTTGATGACCACTATGCGACATACATATTGGTTGGTGGCTATTCTACGACACACGTGTTGTTTGGTGGCTACTATACGACACACATGTTGTTTGGTGACTACTATACGAAACACATGTTGTTTAGTGACTACTATACGACACACATGTTGTTTGGTGACTACTATACGAAACACATGTTGTTTAGTGACTACTATACGACACACATGTTGTTTAGTGACTACTATACGACACACATGTTGTTTGGTGACTACTATACGACACACATGTTGTTTGGTGACTACTATACGACACACATGTTGTTTAGTGACTACTATGCGACACACATGTTATTTGGTGACTACTATACGACACACATGTTGTTTGGTGACTACTATACGACACACATGTTGTTTGGTGACTACTATACGACACATGTTGTTTGGTGACTACTATACGACACATGTTGTTTGGTGACTACTATACGGCACACATGTTGTTTAGTGACTACTATACGACACACATGTTGTTTAGTGACTACTATACGACACACATGTTGTTTGGTGACTACTATACGACACACATGTTGTTTGGTGACTACTATACGGCACACATGTTGTTTAGTGACTACTATACGACACACATGTTGTTTAGTGACTACTATACGACATACATGTTGTTTGGTGACTACTATACGACACACATGTTGTTTAGTGACTACTATACGACACACATGTTGTTTGGTGACTACTATGCGACACACATGTTGTTTGGTGACTACTATACGACACACATGTTGTTTAGTGACTACTATACGACACACATGTTGTTTGGTGACTACTATACGACACACATGTTGTTTAGTGACTACTATACGACACACATGTTGTTTAGTGACTACTATGCGACACACATGTTCTTTGGTGACTACTATACGACACACATGTTGTTTGGTGACTACTATACGACACACATGTTGTTTAGTGACTACTATACGACACACATGTTGTTTGGTGACTACTATACGACACACATGTTGTTCGGTGACTACTATACGACACACATGTTGTTTAGTGACTACTATGCGACACACATGTTGTTTGGTGACTACTATACGACACACATGTTGTTTAGTGACTACTATACGAAACACATGTTTGATGACCACTATGCCACATACATATTGGTTGGTGGCTATTCTACGACACACGTGTTGTTTGGTGGCTACTATACGACACACATGTTGTTTGGTGACTACTATACGAAACACATGTTGTTTAGTGACTACTATACGACACACATGTTGTTTGGTGACTACTATACGACACACATGTTGTTTGGTGACTACTATACGACACACATGTTGTTTAGTGACTACTATACGACACACATGTTGTTTGGTGACTACTATACGACACACATGTTGTTTAGTGACTACTATGCGACACACATGTTATTTGGTGACTACTATACGACACACATGTTGTTTGGTGACTACTATACGACACACATGTTGTTTGGTGACTACTATACGACACATGTTGTTTGGTGACTACTATACGACACACATGTTGTGAGGTATGTCTACTATACGACACACATGTTGTGGCGACTACTATACGACACACATGTTGTGGTGACTACTATAAGACACACATGTTGTGGGGTGACTACTGTACGACACATGTTTATTGGTGATTACTATACGACACACGTGTTGTTTGGTGACTACTATACGACACATATGTTGTTTAGTGACTACTATACGACACGCATGTTGTTTGGTGACTACTATACGACACACATGTTGTTTGGTGACTACTATACGACACATGTTGTTTAGTGACTACTATACGACACACAGGTTGTTTGGTGACTACTATACGACACACATGTTGTTTAGTGACTACTATACGAAACACATGTTTGGTGACCACTATGCGACATACATATTGGTTGGTGGCTATTATACGACACACGTGTTGTTTGGTGGCTACTATACGACACACATGTTGTTTGGTGACTACTATACGAAACACATGTTGTTTAGTGACTACTATACGACACACATGTTGTTTGGTGACTACTATACGACACACATGTTGTTTAGTGACTACTATACGACACACATGTTGTTTAGTGACTACTATACGAAACACATGTTTGGTGACCACTATGCGACATACATATTGGTTGGTGGCTATTATACGACACACGTGTTGTTTGGTGGCTACTATACGACACACATGTTGTTTGGTGACTACTATACGAAACACATGTTGTTTAGTGACTACTATACGACACACATGTTGTTTGGTGACTACTATACGACACACATGTTGTTTGGTGACTACTATACGACACACATGTTGTTTAGTGACTACTATACGACACACATGTTGTTTGGTGACTACTATACGACACACATGTTGTTTGGTGACTACTATACGACACACATGTTGTTTAGTGACTACTATGCGACACACATGTTGTTTGGTGACTACTATACGGCACACATGTTGTTTAGTGACTACTATACGACACACATGTTGTTTAGTGACTACTATATGACACACATGTTGTTTAGTGACTACTATACGACACACATGTTGTTTAGTGACTACTATACGACACACATGTTGTTTGGTGACTACTATACGACACACATGTTGTTTGGTGACTGCTATACGACACACATGTTGTTTAGTGACTACTATGCGACACACATGTTGTTTGGTGACTACTATGCGACACACATGTTGTTTGGTGACTACTATGCGACACACATGTTGTTTGGTGACTACTATGCGACACACATGTTGTTTAGTGACTACTATACGACACACATGTTGTTTAGTGACTACTATACGACACACATGTTGTTTGGTGACTACTATGCGACACACATGTTGTTTAGTAACTACTATACGACACACATGTTGTTTGGTGACTACTATACGACACACATGTTGTTTGGTGACTACTATGCGACACACATGTTGTTTAGTGACTACTATACGACACACATGTTGTTTGGTGACTACTATGCGACACACATGTTGTTTGGTGACTACTATACGGCACACATGTTGTTTGGTGACTACTATACGACACACATGTTGTTTAGTGACTACTATACGACACACATGTTGTTTGGTGACTACTATACGACACACATGTTGTTTGGTGACTACTATACGACACACATGTTGTTTAGTGACTACTTTACGACACACATGTTGTTTGGTGACTACTATGCGACACACATGTTGTTTGGTGACTACTATACGACACACATGTTGTTTAGTGACTACTATACGACACACATGTTGTTTGGTGACTACTATACGACACACATGTTGTTTGGTGACTACTATACGGCACACATGTTGTTTAGTGACTACTATACGACACACATGTTGTTTAGTGACTACTATACGACATACATGTTGTTTGGTGACTACTATACGACACACATGTTGTTTAGTGACTACTTTACGACACACATGTTGTTTGGTGACTACTATGCGACACACATGTTGTTTGGTGACTACTATACGACACACATGTTGTTTAGTGACTACTATACGACACACATGTTGTTTGGTGACTACTATACGACACACATGTTGTTTGGTGACTACTATACGACACACATGTTGTTTAGTGACTACTATGCGACACACATGTTCTTTGGTGAGTACTATACGACACACATGTTGTTTGGTGACTACTATACGACACACATGTTGTTTAGTGACTACTATACGACACACATGTTGTTTGGTGACTACTATACGACACACATGTTGTTCGGTGACTACTATACGACACACATGTTGTTTAGTGACTACTATGCGACACACATGTTGTTTGGTGACTACTATACGACACACGTGTTGTTTGGTGACTCTATATGACACACATGTTGTTTGGTGACTACTATACGTCACACATGTTGTGAGGTGACTACTATGCGACACACATGTTGTTTGGTGACTACTATACGTCACACATGTTGTTTGGTGTGATTACTATGCGACACATGTTGTGTGGTGACTACTATACAAAATAAATACAAAGCCAAATTGGAGTTAAATTTTGCGTCAAGGCTGTTCGAACATGGCGGAAGTAGAAAAATACAATAAATGATGAGA